>CAMXCT020003402.1:0-73904 GCA_947184155.2 Cladocopium goreaui | reverse complement strand
CCTTACAATGTCTTCCATATAATATGACTTATATAAATAAAATTACATTATCTTGTTGATTGGTTCTGCCACATTCTTTTCTGACTTCCCCATATCTCCAAAATGGACGGCGTGAAAGCCGTGATTGTATAAAGGATTATAACTGTTCTTATTGACTGTTATATCCACACCTCTGTCAAACATACTGACTGGGTCGCCTACTGCCCTGAACCTCGTGTTCTTACTGTCAGTGTTGTCATTAAAACTTACGGTTGGTGTTCCGTAGGTTCTGGTGGTAAATCTTTTGTTATAGTCTTGGTTCAGTTTCATCGTTGTTGCTGAACCCAAGGAATGACTGACGATTGTATCAACATTATCAATGTTGTTTCTGATGAAGTCGTTTGCGGTCTTATACCGCTTTGACCTATGAACCATATGAAAAGGTATGAGTGTGTCGTCCAAGATGTCTCTCGGAAAATCTTTCGTCCCCGCTATGTAAAGGGTTTTATTCTCTGGGTGGTGGTATAGTCCTAAATCTGTTCTGTTATTGTATGCTCTCTTCAGTCCCGTCTCGTCGTTGATGTTGCTGAATTCCTCCAAGTATTTGTTTCCCTGTTGTATCTCCTTACTGAATTTCTCCAACAATTCCTTCTGTTTGTTGTAGTGTTTCTTGTTGTATTCTTTACCGTCAATCTCTTTAAAGGGATTTATTCTTTGTAGTCGTCCCTGTGTTTTCATATCATCCATTAACCTTGTTTGAAGCATATATAATAATGTATAGAATTAAAAATAATTTTATAAAGTTGTTATATCATAAAAAATGAGTAGATTTAAAAAGATATATACTAAGGCACTAGCAGATAGAATATTATCCAGTGTTCAGAGATCGACGATTTTGCGGGTGAAACCTGGTTTGCAGGTGAGAATATTCTATCTGTTTAAGATGAGTAGCAAAATGTTGATTTCGCGTGTATATATATATATATATATATATACGAAATCGTTGATATTTCGAGCTTATAAATTATGGAAATATATCTCCAAACCTACATGGTTTTAAGCTGAACTATTCTATCTGTTGGATCCGTGTATGTATATATATATATGGTTTTTTGCATTTTCAATAGTATAGTTTATTCGATGAAGAATGCATATCAAAAAAATCAACAATATCATATCAATATATTCATCAAAGAAGGAAACATCACTGGTATCATTGGTCTGTTGGAATATTCTATCTGTTGGGTTCATGTATATATATATAGGTTTTCTGCATCCTCCATGGATTACTGTATCCAACAACGAATGAACTTTTAACGTTTCAGGTGAAAAAATCAATTGGGTTTTCTCAGCGCGTGGTGGGTGGGAGATGTTGAAGGTATGGTTTTGGAAGAATTCCAAAATATAATGTTATCTGTATATATATTTGTAGTTTTTTTCTATTTAAACGGTCTTCAAAAATCAACAGATAGAATATTCAGACTGGAATGCCAGCTTTGCTGGCTGCCAGTGGTAACATTCTATAAATATCATATATTAGGAAAACATTGGCACAAGCCTTAGCAAGAATACGATTTTCATGTGTTTGGATGTGCAATTAGTAGAAACCACATGCAATGTTTTCCTAACCATCCCATAGCCATAGCTATTCAATCATTTGAGGGGTACAATATTGTGGAAAACATTGACACCAAATGCAACATTTTCCCGGCAATCCCACAGATAGTCAATGATTTCAGAAATGTAACATCATGGAAAACGCTGAAACCAAATGCATCATTTTTTCTCAGCAATCCCATAGACAATCAATGCTCTAAGGTATGGAAAACATTGAAACACAAATGCAATATTATCTAAATAATCCCATAGAGAATCAATGATTTCAGGGATACATCATTTTTGCAGGTGAGAATATTCTATCTCTTGATTTGTTTGCTAAAATCATCAAAATCATATAGTTTCTGTATTGTTTTGCTTATCATGAATATTCTATCTGTTGGATTTGCTGATAGCGTTTTGGCCTATTCTATCTGTTGTCCAGTGTTTTTTGAATATTCTATCTGCTGGTGACTTAGTATACATAGACAGCCACCACCGAACCCAGAACTCCAACGGTAGTAGTGATTTTGAAATCTATTTACCTGAAAGTCAAGAATGCGGGAACGACACCAAACTATACATCCACGAAATCACCATACCTAATTCCATTTATCCAGTTCAAGCGGGGTTGAACAGCAACCTATACTTAAGACTGACGGATTTTTCAAACACTACGGATGTTACAATTGAACTGTTGAGTGATGTTGAGTGCTTCCTATGTCGGTGCTACATTGGCATCAAACCTTCAAACAAAGATGAACGAAGCAACAAATGGGTTTCAAGCCAACAACGATTATTTTAGTGTATCGTATGACTATGACACCAACAAAATAACCATCGCTTTGAACTATGTAGATTTTTCCTTCAAGATAATGACCGACTATGAGATGGAGTATAACACCATCCAATGGACGGGAGCATCTTATGACAGAAATAACTTAAAATCCATCAATCAGGTTTTAGGAAACTACACCTCATCGTTGAACTATCCAGATTGGAAAAGCGGGTATTTGACATTATTAGCGTTGAGAAATTTATACCTTACTTGTAGTGAATTGAACGACGCTAAACAATTAGGTTCAACTGGTGCTTACAACATCGTTAAGAAAATCCCGATTAATGCTCCTTTCGGTTCAGTCATCTATGACAACGAAATAATAAGTGTAGATTACATCAATGTTTCAAACAGAGTGTTGAGAACACTACACTTCAAATTAGTCAATAGTTATGGCAATGTGGTTGATTTGAACAATGTGAATTGTTCATTCTCCCTAACCTTCATTGAGGACGATTGAGTTGAAGATTTCTTCTATTAACTCACCGGGTATTCTATATAATTCATCTTGACGATGTATTATGTAATCATTACCCCAGTCGCTCTTTTTACCTGATGGCATCCGTTGGGCTGTTTCTTTATGTTTGTTGTTGATGATGTTTCCACAATCTTTGTTACATAATGGTTTCGGTTTCCAAGTTTTTAGGTTCGTCCATATCCTTGTCCTTTTTCTGTATGGAAACCCGTATTTACAATAATCAAGGTCAAAGTAATCAAAGTCTTTCATAAACTCCTGATGCTTCAACAATCCAGTCTGTAGATTTTCTATACACCATACGGATGGGTTGAAGTATCTGATTATTTCAATGGTCTTTTGAACGATGCTGTTGGCATAATCTATTTTTCTAACACCAGTGGTTTTGGCGATGCTATATTCAACACAAGGGGGAGAAGCCCAAATGATTTGAAAATTGTTTCTGTTGAATTGTTTGTAATCTCAATTGAGGATGTCGGTGTTGATGTTGGCATCCTTCAAGTCCAACGAGACAACATCATAACCTAACTCTTTGGCGACTTTGCCTACACTACCCGTTCCAGAAAACAGTTCAAGTAATTTCATATTATAAATCTATAGATTTAAAATATGAAACTACGACAGCAACACATAGGAGTTGTTTGACGGGTCTTTATTGATTTTGTAGTATGCTAAAGTCTCTTCTTTGGGTTGAGTGATTTTACCCGTTGTAATCCACTCAAAGTATTGTTTCCTTTTATCTTCCCACGAACCGACGGGTCTGCCCATCTGCTTCTTTGCAAAGGCTTTGTTTATTCTTTCTTTGTCTTTGTCGTTGGTATTTTCTTTGTTCTCTTCCTTCTTGTTGTTCAGGTTATATTCTATGTTCTTAACAGTGTTCATTATGGTTATGAGGTTCTTATTCATTTTGCTCACCTTGTTCTTCAGTTCTTCCAGTTCTGATTGCTTTACGGGGTCGTCGCTCTCAACATCCACCATACAATTATACATTTATTTATATAATTATTTATTTAAATATATATATATATTTATTTAGATATTTATTTATCAAATTGCTTGCACGCAAAATCTACTCTTTACACCATTTTGTGAGAAACTTTTAAATCCATATCATTCATTGACTTTCTACCGCTACTTCTTGGAGTGCTCATTACATCGCTTATCATCTTGTTAGTGCTCTCTACTTTCTTATCTTCGGGTGTGATTTGTCTGTTCCAACTGAATGAGATACTGTGGTCTTCGCTGTCCAACTTTATATCCCCGTTGTCATCTCTACTTATATTCATCGTTTTGTCATTTTTGGTAATTTTGAAGGAGCAAGGATTACAAGAACACTTTATGCCCTTCGGGTTGATGAGAATTTCGTTTCTCAATTGTAATTTACCCCTACAAATGGGACAATCAAAGGTAATGAATTTACTTGACAGTTTTTGTTCCTCGTTCAGATTGACAACAGCGGGTTCTTCATCTGAAAGTTCAAAATCCTCGGGGATTGGTTGCTTTTTGATTGTGTTAGTTTTCTTTTTCGGCATCTATTTTATATTTGAGAAAATTTAAAATAATTTTAATTAGTTCCAATGTGTGCTTACAACATCTCTTCACCCTGTTGTCGGTGATGACTGGATACTTCGTGTCATCAACAATCCTATTTTCAATCTTACCTATTGTATCAATGTAGGTTTCATACTCGTTCATCCTGATTATATATAATTAGAAAATATCATCAACATACATTCTAATTATACTATAGAGGACTTTTCTTTTGCGACACGAAGATATTCTACTGGGGTGGGTAGAACGAAAATGTCGGGGGCTCAATCAAAAAGATGTGTCAAAAGCAAAGCACAAACGAATTCATCTTCTATTGCTTCGTTTTGTCAGTCAAAGGGACGCAGAGTTCAAAACTAATTAACGTCTTATGCGGACTGAGAAGCAACTGTCCCATTTTCTGCGACACCCTTTCAAGCAGAAAAAGGTTTCCTTTTCAATATTTTACATCAGAAATTTATTTCTAAATACTTTTAATATGATTAATATAAAGCCTTACAAACATAAAGAATATAATTGTAAGCAGTCATGCTACGGATATATGGCTTGTCTTCCAGCAAGGATTTTACTGAACGCTCCGTCGGGAACGGGTAAAACGGTTGCTTTGACAAACTTGGTATTGAACATCTACAAGGGTTGCTTTGAGAAAATCTACATTTTTTCACCAACCATCTTCATTGATGACAACTGGACGGTTGTGAAAAAATACATTGACAAAGAAATGGACATCAAACACACGGATGAAGCCCCCATTTACTTTGACACCTTTGAGGAGAAGGACTTGAAGAACGTGATAGACACGCAGGAAGGAATAATAAAGTATATGAAGGAGAAGGATTACAAACACCTATATAACATCTGTATCATCATAGACGACTGGGCTGACAACGAAAAGGTGGTCAGGAAGAACAAGGAGTTAATCAAACTCTTCACCAAAGGTAGGCATTGGTATATTTCAACTTTTATCACATCGCAATCCTACACACAAATATCGCCAGTCGTTAGGAAGAATGCCACACAACTGTTCATCTTCAGGCTTCGCAATCAAAAAGATTTAGATGCCATTTTGGAAGAATTGAGCGGGTTGTATGACAAGAAAACTTTAGACAAGATATACCGAGTTGCCACGAATGACAGGCACGGTTTTTTATACATAGATTTTATGGAAAGCGACAAGAAGAAAATGTTTTACAAAAACCTCAATCAAAGAATTCAAGTGGAATGATGCTACAAAATTATTTTATCATCTAATAATATATATGGCAAATTATTGTAACATAAATAGGAGCGTGGAGGCATACGAGTTTAGAACAATAGACCCAAATAACGGACAGTTAAGGAACATCCTTGACATCGCAGGAAGTGGTGGTGGAGGGGGTGGTAGTGTTGATTTAACCAATTACTATACAAAAGCGAAAACAAACAATCTTTTCACCCCTTATTATGATAGTGGTGAAGTTGATGGTTTATTCACAAGTTATTACACAAAAGTTGAGACGGATGGTTTATTTACCCCTTACTATACAAAAGTTGAAACCGATGGTTTATTCACCCCTTACTATACAAAAGTTGAAACCGATGGTTTATTCACCCCTTACTATACAAAAGTTGAAACCGATGGTTTGTTTACCCCTTACTATACAAAAACTGAAACCGATGGTTTATTAAACAATAAATTGAATGTCAGCAATCCCGAAATAACAGGCGTTTTGAAGAGTAATGACTTTGATAGTAAAAATAGTCTGTCTAACATACTGTTTAAACATAACAATGCTGTTTATTTAGAATATGATTATGATTACGATACTAACGGTGGTTTAGTTTTAGGAAAACCATTGGCATTAGCATCAAGTTTAGATATACCATTGATTAGTAAAGTACTTTTTCAACATACCGACAGTTATATAAATGAAACTTTAAACGCTGGAAACTTTTTGAATTTTGTAATGAAGGAACAGACAGGTCAAATTGACTTTTATGTAGGCGACCCCGCTACTGCTTCTAATTTAGTTATGACATTAGCAAATGATTTAATAACATTTCATAAAACAACATCACCCGCTATTGGAGGTGGAGGTGTTGATGACACTAATTTAGTAAAATATACAGGTGAAACATTGCAGACAATAGAAGGTGATTTAGTCATAGGTGGTGGTTCTCAATTTGGAAGTTTTGATTTAACAGTGAATGGAACTTCTTATTTTGCTGGAACTATTGAATTACCATTCGGTGGGTCAATTACATTAGGAACTGGCAAAGGTTTTATTCGTTCTCTTAATATAACAGGTGGTTATACTGCTTATTAAATTATGTTAATTATAGTAATGGTGGATTACATCGGTTTTATGTTGGTGGAACTGCGTTCCCTCAAATTTTAAGATTTCAATTATCAACTACACAGGCATATTTTAATGTAGATGTCGTATGTCATACTGAATTACAAACCGATATTATCAATACAAAAAATGCTGGTAATGTTGATTTAGTCTTTAAAAGGGGTGATGTTGAATATATGAAGTTTGAAGGAACGCTACAAGCAGTGGAACTAACAAAAGGTGCTAAATCAAACACTTATGATAGTATCGGTAATGCTGATGTCAGTTTTAGAAGGAACACCATAGATTTTATGTATTTTAGAAATGGTAATGTAGAAGTAAATACAGGTATATCATTATATTCTCAAAGTGCTAAACTGGATACAATTGATACAACAGGTATTAACGATATGGTTTTCAATAGAAATGGAGTAGAATATTTAAGGTTGAATGGAGCGAGTAGCATTTTAGATGTTGGTTCAGGTATTGCTTTATCTTCAAACTATCTCTACTGTAATTTCATATCACAACGGTCAATGTCATATGATATGGTTTTTAAAGGCGCTAATGTTGCTGGAACTGGCACTGTTGAATATATGAGATACAGAAAAGCAGATGAAGATGTTAATTTTTCAAAAGACATATGTCAATCAAGACATAAAGGCATATTTTCATAAAGAAACAGGTAAGAGTAGTTATATATAATATAATGGAAATACAGCAGGTGTTAATCATTTCAAGTTAGTCAATGAAGACCCTAACGGGGACATAAGATTTTATGCTAATAACAATATAAGACTTTTTATTACACCACCAAAAGTTTCTGTTCCAGCACCTTATACATTAGAGGGAGACCTTGTAGATACATCACAAAAAGATATGAAATATGATATTGAAGAAGCAAACTTCAATTTTACGAAAATTGTAAATAACATTAAACATCATACTTTCAAAATGAAAGAAGAAAAAGAAATGGGAATAACTAAATCTCATATAGGTTTTATAGCAGAGGAGGTAGAAGAACATATACCAGAAAAAGTTGATAATATCCTCGTTGAAGTTGATGGTATTAAAAAAATAAGTTATATTAAAATGGGTAGTATCACTTGGGGAGCAGTGAGAGAATTAATTGATGAAAATGAAAAAATGAAAAATCAAATACATCATTTAGAAAGTTCAGTTTATGAATTACAAGAGATGATGAAAGACTTAATGAAACCTAAACCAAAGGCTAAATCCAAATCAAAGAATTAAAATCTAAAATCATATATACGCAATGGGCAATTCAAACAGCAGTGTTGAAAACGACTACCTTGAACAAATCAAGAAGATAGACGAAGACGAAAAAAACAAAATTGACGTGTTGCTGATAAAGAGCGTCAAAGAATTAGTTGAAAGAGTGGAGAAGTTAGAGAAGGAAAAGCAGAACAAACTGATATATCAGTTGCCGAAATTACAACTGTGTAATTGGAGTTTGATATGAAAAATCAATAATATTATTCAACAATAATATTGTTAATTTGATAAACTGTAATGCCCGTAAGGGACACTATCCGTGTCGTTGAACCAATACCGTTTGTTGTCATAAGATGTTAAACCGACCTTGCTTTGATTTATACTGTAGATTTGATGGTTTTTACTTCTAATAGCGTTGAAATTTACATTCTTCCGGATGTGTTCGTGGAGTGTTGCTTCATAGTCTTTCATATCTAAATCCTTTTTGACTTTCAGTTTTGGAACCCCTTTCGCTTTCTTTTCTGCCTTCTTTTCGTTGAAAACCTTTAAGCAATACATTTTCGGCTTCAAAGCCATGAAGTTTGTTATGATTTTTCCATCCATCTCGTCCTTGAATTTGCCAAGAACCTTTTTATTAGTGGCATCATAGCACGGATGGTTTTTATCATAACCGCTGAAGTCCATATAGTCCTTTATTTCTTTCCAATCTTCAAATAGGTCTTCAGTGAAAGTCTGTAAAACATAACTGTCAGTGTCAGTATAGATTAGTCTTATGTCATCCTTATACCTTGCCTTCAAAACATCATAATAGAAACTATACATATGAACCTTACTTAAATCTAAAATAGTCATTCCTAAAAAGATAGGTTTATTCAACTTCAACACCGCTTTCGTTTTCTCCACTCCTGCCAGTTCTTCATTTATAATATTACATCCTTTGTAATTAGGATTGTTTATACATTTTTGTATCCTTTCCTGTGTTGCTACTAGTTCAAAATCAATGTGGTTTCTTACATTCTCCATCGTTTTTCCATAAACTGCGTTATTCATTAACTTAAACATATCTTTCTCAAAATCACTCTTTCCCTCTTTTCTCTTTCCAGTGTTAAAGTCAATCCAAGGTTTCAACCATTGCCTCTGTTGAAACTTCACTCCTCTATGGACTGTTTTTAGTTTCATCCCTTTCTTCAAATAAAACTGTAATGCCTTGATATGGACGACATAATTGATTTTATCCATTTGGTTCAATACAAGTTTCGGTTGTTTCTCATCCTTTGCTTCTTTACCGTTGTAGTAGTGTCGGTGTAGTTCCCTTTGATGTTTTGATAATAATTTTTCTTCAACTTTCATATTTTCGGGTGCTAATGGATAATCTGATTGTTCGTCCTGTATTTCCTTTGGATACTCTAAATCAACACCTAAAATATAAGCAAAATCATCGTTCTCGTTCCAGTCCATTATCATCTTTTCATTTAAAAGTTTCTTAATCCATTTCAGTTCCCCTATTGGTAGTTTCATTGACATTGCCAGTCCATAAAGGTTATTAGCATCTAAATAACTGATATAATTAGATGGTCTGTTTTCGTCGTATTCATCTTCCATATATTTATTGTTTGCTTTCGCTTCCTTATGACTGACTTGACACATACCACCTCTCAAACCCTTTTCAATCATTTCATACATAGTCTGGTCTGTCAATGGTTCTAATATGACACCTGTTTTTAACAACATAGCATCCCAAGCAAAGTTAGGAAGTGTAAAGTAATGTGCGGGGTCTAATCCATAGTATTCTAAACAAAGGTCTCTAAAATTTTCAAAGACATCAGTTAATAGTAAAACATCAGTTCTCAAATACAAGTCGTGATACTGTCCTAAATTTCTTATACCGAAATGTTCCCAAATTTTTAGTGCTCTTTCGTATTCATCATCTTCAATATTGCTTTCGGTAAGATTGATGTAAAATTTCTCTTTCGGTGGTAGTTGCCTTTCTCTAAACTTATCAAATGAATTGAAGTAATCGTATGGATAAACACCTTTATCAGTGAGTAAATCTAAATCCTCATCATTACTCACATAAAGGTTTCTTTTACTATATTTGAAGTTGTTTTGCCAGTTTGGTTTCTTCTCTCCTTCCTCATACTTACTCAACTTGACTAACTTATCCAAAGATGACGATAAGAAACTGAAACTGTCCTTGAAGCAAAGGTTTTTGAAAGCAAAGGTTATGAACTTTTCACTGTTAAGCGCTATTACATCTATTTTCGCTCTTTCACTCAATTCATTTGCTCTCTCAATGATTAAATGACTGTCATAATTTTTAAGGTTGTGAAGGAAGACCGGTATTTTATAATATCTCATTGAAAACTGTAAATTACAATCATCGTGAGCACATCCCCTATACTTACCTGTAAAATGGCAATGGTCTCTACATTTCTTATCACCTTCTTTAAAGTCCATTCCACATATAAAGCACTTCGTCGCTGTTTTAAAGTCTCTCCAATCATCCGCTCTCATTATTATGTCCTTGTGTTTTTCATCTTATCCATTATCTTATCTTTTACTTCAATCATCTTCTTAACAAATACATCCATACAATCTTCGCCTCTGTATAAGAAGGGTTCGTTTGAACCATCAATGCTATTGACAACATTACCCTCCAGTAAATTAACATAGACCCTGGCAGATAGGGGTTGGAAGACTAGTTTCCATTAAAAATAGGTGATTTTCAGGGTCTATGTTTATTTACCAGAGGGTAATCATAAAACCGCAGGGTCTGTGATGTTGGTATTTATCAGTCTTCATTTCTTTCGTTGAAACTATCCCCGTTCTCGTTGTCAAACATTCAAAATGAGCATAAATAACAAACGGTGCTTTTAGTTTTTTATAGTGATTTTTGAATTTGATGAAGAACTTGTCGGGGTCATCGGGGTTAAAGGATGGCATTTCTATGCGTTGTCCTTCAACTGCCATACATCCTTTTTCACTGTGTTCGTCTAAAAGTGCTTGTGATTTAAACCCGTGATTACAATGAAAGCAATTATATTTTTGTTCATTGTGTTTGTTGGTCTGACTTCCTATAAGTTTATCATATTTTTTTATATAAACATAATGGTAGTCATCCCCGTCTTCAAGTTTCAAAAGGCTGATTTGATGAGTTGCTCTTTTAACCTTTGTTTTTCTATACAAAAGTATTGACTGTTTATCATCTTCAGGATTGAGAAAATAAACATTGACTGCTATTTTTCCATCATTGTTTTCTTCAAAAGTATCTATGTCAATGTTTGATGATGGAAAATTTACATTGGTCCAATTCAGTTTATCATCTAAATTTTTGTAGTGAGACAGTCGTTCGGGATGGTTTTTCTCATACACTTTGCATATACCACATTGAACGGAATACTTGAAGCATTTATTATCTTCGTTTTTGATGTTGATATACGCTTTTTTGTTTTGAACCCATTTAGGTAAAGGTATGAATTTACCTCCACGAGTTGGATTTTATTTATCAAAATTAGATTTTATCTTATCCATCTGTGTTAGGACTAATCCACTCTCAGACATTTCTAATACTTCCGCTTGATGTTCAATGTCTGTTGCCATCTGGTTCAATACATTTGTTATTTCGTCTTCGTTAGTTATTTCATATCTTCTGCTCCTAACTTCTCTTCTCACAATTTCGTTAGTCGTCTTGCTCTTGAAGTTGCTGAAGGTTTGTAATAAAACCTTCATTCCCTTATGCTTTCGTAAGTATTCTCTTATCTTGAAGTCTTGATATTTTAGATATTGTATTGCCTTGACGCCTTTGACCCTGATGTCGCTGATGGCATAAGATGATGTATAATTCTTGAATGCTGACTGTTCGTCGGTGATGGTTGCTTTGTATCTTTTTTGTATTCCTGTTAAGGCTTTGTTCTTGTCTAAATTTATCCATCTAATGCCTCTCTTCTCTTTCAATTCGTATCTTTTGTAGTCCATAGTCTGTCTAATTTTGTTGAATTTGGTTTTCAATCTGTTCGTGATGGGTTTGTTCCTTTCAAAGTTGTACGTCTTCTCACCTTTCTTCAGTTTCTTAAGTTCTTCTCCATTCCGTTTCAATCTCTCGCCTGTTTCACTTGATAAAATGTAATCTAAAACAATCTGGTCTGAAGTGTTCATTATATTATGTGCTATATTATTATTAGTGTATGTTTCTTTAAGTAGTTTTTCAGTTAAATTTATCTGTTGAGGTTGTTGAGATTGATTGGATTGTTGGTTGTGCTGGTTTTCAATATTAGTCTGATTTTTCAACCTTACACCCTCTCCCATATTCTCTATTCTATATAATGTAATATTATTTCTTTAAGTAGTTTTGGATTTTGGTCTCCTGTTGGAATTTCTGGGATTGAGGTTTGAGTTCAACGTTTCATCAATGGCGTCTGTTGCTCATACAAACGTTGGTTTGACGGTGTTTTGATAGATTTGATTTGCTTGTTATTGTGCGTCCGCAGTCAGGGCAGGTGAAAGGAATTGATAATCTCTTTTGATAATACTTTGAAAAATAATTGGGGTCTAACGGTTTCTTGTCGTAAGTTCCGTCGGGTTTTTAACGAATTCTTGAAGTCGTTAAAATAGCCTCTGGCTGTTTCCATCTTGTGGATGTTGCTGTTGGTGGATTGTGGGGGTTGCTGGATTGGTGTAGTGCTGCCGCCATTTGGTCGAAAAGGTCTTCGTCCATTTCTTGCTTCATACCGTTAATATACATATAGTAGGGCATATTCAATTCTTAATTATATAAGGCGGTATGTCTTTAAGTATTTTTGGGTTTTATGTTGAATAATGGGGTGTCCTAACAAGTGTCCTCAAATGGTGTCAAAAGGGGTCAAAAAAGAGCAGTTCAGGACACTTGTTGAAATACTGTTCCTACAGGTGTCTCAAAGATTTCATGTCGTGAATGTCTCATAAATTCTATGCCAGATTGCGCGGAAAGTCTCATAGCATTTTATGTCAGTTGTGTGCCAACCACGTCGTTGATGGTCGAGGTCAGGATTGAAGCGAAGCACTTGTAAAAAATCCGCCACCATCAACTGGGAGATATGCTTTTTGGCAACTTCCACACCCCAGAGCGTGTCGCTCCCTCCCAGTTGATGGATTTTTAAAAATGAAACAACAAATATTAAAGGGCTACGCCCTCTGCCGCCGACCCCTGGACACTGGAGGGTCATGCCTGCCTCTGTGTCGTAAGCATGAAATGAACCCTAAAGAAACCAGAAGCTGACCTAAACAAACCATTTGTATGTGCGTTTGGCACTGTGCACATGCAAGCAGCATGGACCCCTGCAGGATGACACGCACAACTATGTGTTCTGACACTTTTTCATGGCTCAAGAAATAGGAGCTTTCGTCATTGGGCAGGTGTCTTGGGGACCTAAAGGGTTGCTCTAGCACTTAAGACCCATACCCGAAGCCCCCGTTCGTAACCGCAGTATGAAACTTTAAATGGCATCCTAAAGAGACCCGAGACGACACTGCACTGCCAACTGCCACCCTGCTCGTGTCCTCCTGGAGCCGGCTTTCGTTCTGCACCGCTTCGATCCAAGCTGGAGTCCAAGGACCGTGTCGCAGGGCTAAAACACCATGGCAGTGAAGGACGGATTGGGCCCGCGGCCCGTATCCCAGACTGCCAAACGTCACTTTCTGAACCGACTAGAAACTAGCTCCAACCCTTGACTTTTCCTGCGTTTCTGCACTGCCAACTGCCACCCTGCTCGTGTCCTCCTGGAGCCGGCTTTCGTTCTGCACCGCTTCGGTCCAAGCTGGAGTCCAAGGACCGTGTCGCAGGGCTAAAACACCATGGCAGTGAAGGACGGATTGGGCCGCGGCCCGTATCCCAGACTGCCAAACGTCACTTTCTGAACCGACTAGAAACTAGCTCCAAACCTTGACTTTTCCTACGTTTCTGCACTGCCAACTGCCACCCTGCTCGTGTCCTCCTGGAGCCGGCTTTCGTTCTGCACCGCTTCGGTCCAAGCTGGAGTCCAAGGACCGTGGCAGTGAAGGACGGATCTGAACCGACTAGGAACTAGCTCCAAACCTTGACTTTTCCTGCGTTTCTGCACTGCCAACTGCCACCCTGCTCGTGTCCTCCTGGGGCCGGCTTTCGTTCTGCACCGCTTCGGTCCAAGCTGGAGTCCAAGGACCGTGTCGCAGGGCTAAAACACCATGGCAGTGAAGGACGGATTGGGCCCGCGGCCCGTATCCCAGACTGCCAAACGTCACTTTCTGAACCGACTAGAAACTAGCTCCAAACCTTGACTTTTCCTGCGTTTCTGCACTGCCAACTGCCTCCCTGCTCGTGTCCTCCTGGAGCCGGCTTTCGTTCTGCGGCTCCAAACCTTGACTTTACCTGCGTTTCTGCACTGCCAACTGCCACCCTGCTCGTGTCCTCCTGGAGCCGGCTTTCGTTCTGCACCGCTTCGGTCTAAGCTGGAGTCCAAGGACCGTGTCGCAGGGCAAAAACACCATGGCAGTGAAGGACGGATTAGGCCCGCGGCCCGTATCCCAGACTGCCAAACGTCACTTTCTGAACCGACTAGAAACTAGCTCCAAACCTTGACTTTTCCTGCGTTTCTGCACTGCCAACTGCCACACTGCTCGTGTCCTCCTGGCGCCGGCTTTCGTTCTGCACCGCTTCGGTCCAAGCTGGAGTCCAAGGACCGTGTCGCAGGGCTAAAACACCATGGCAGTGAAGGACGGATTGGGCCCGCGGCCCGTATCCCAGACTGCCAGACGTCACTTTCTGAACCGACTAGAAACTAGCTCCAAACCTTGACTTTTCCTGCGTTTCTGCATTGCCAACTGCCACCCTGCTCGTGTCCTCCTGGAGCCGGCTTTCGTTCTGGCACCCGCTCGGTCGCAAGCTTGGAGTCCCACAGGACCGTGTCGCAGGGCTAAAACACCATGCGCAGTGACGGACGGGATTGGGCCCCGCGGCACGCGTATCCAGACTGCAAAGACGTCACTTTCTGAACCGACTAGAAACTAGCTCCAAACCTTGACTTTTCCTGCGTTTCTGCACTGCCAACTGCCACCCTGCTCGTGTCCTCCTGGCGCCGGCTTTCGTTCTGCACCGCTTCGGTCCAAGCTGGAGTCCAAGGACCGTGTCGCAGGGCTAAAACACCATGGCAGTGAAGGACGGATTGGGCCCGCGGCCCGTATCCCAGACTGCCAAACGTCACTTTCTGAACCGACTAGAAACTAGCTCCAAACCTTGACTTTTCCTGCGTTTCTGCACTGCCAACTGCCACCCTGCTCCCTCCTGGAGCCGGCTTTCGTTCTGCACCGCTTCGGTCCAAGCTGGAGTCCAAGGACCGTGTCGCAGGGCTAAAACACCATGGCAGTGAAGGACGGATTGGGCCCGCGGCCCGTATCCCAGACTGCCAAACGTCACTTTCTGAACCGACTAGAAACTAGCTCCAAACCTTGACTTTTCCTGCGTTTCTGCACTGCCAACTGCCACCCTGCTCGTGTCCTCCTGGAGCCGGCTTTCGTTCTGCACCGCTTCGGCCCAAGCTGGAGTCCAAGGACCGTGTCGCAGGGCTAAAACACCATGGCAGTGAAGGACGGATTGGGCCCGCGGCCCGTATCCCAGACTGCCAAACGTCACTTTCTGAACCGACTAGAAACTAGCTCCAAACCTTGACTTTTCTCGCGTTTCTACATTGCCAACTGCCACCCTGCTCGTGTCCTTCTGGAGCCGGCTTTCGTTCTGCACAAACTCTTCGCCCCTTCTGGCATCTTGTTGCTAGTAAGGCCTCCTCTGACGCGCTCCCCCTGCTGACGGCAGGGGTCGGCGGATTTTTGGGCTACTATTTTTCACCACTGACTATCATTTTGATGTTTTCACTAGCAAAAAATAAGTGTAAACATTGACATGTTTTACACTCAATAGATCTCAATAGTAAACACGACCTCTTGCTATCACCACTGCTATGCTATCATTTGGACAGTGCCATCTTCAGGCGCAAAGTGCCGAAGATGGCGTGGAAATGGTGCGCGACCTGGCGGGGTGATCTGCCATGGATTTCAGGTGGTCTTTTTGGAAGGCTATCTCTTGAGCCATGAAGAATTCGCAGCCTACAAACGCTAGCTAATGGTAAACCACAATCCTTCTTTTCCTTGTGTTTTTGGCCTTTTTGAGGTGAAAAGCTTGCGTTGAAATGATGTCCTTCCAAAGTATGTACAAAAGTGTCAACAATTAACTAGTTCTTGAATTTTTGAATTATGTTGATTTGGGTTTTCCTTTGAGAATCTTCGTACTGAAGGGGTGGAGAAGTGGTGTTCCTTCATCATTGGCCTTAGCATTTAGCAAATAATTCACTCGTTTTTTGGGATGGGTTGGAACCACGATCCAGAATTCTTGTTACTTGGATGCCACTCTTGATTGATGAGCCTTTCCCAAGATGAGATCGTCTTAGTCTTTGTTGGTCTCTGTCAACTTATGTCCATCTTGGAAAAGTGTTTTTCTGTCATTGAGATACATCAACTCCACATTTCTTCTCAAGCATCCACATGTGCTTTAGCCATGTCGAGTCACATGGCTTATTTGTCATAGAATCATAGAAGCTTATTATGGTCATCCCAAATGTTCCCATTGGGGTTTTGCTAAAGAAAGCGCCCATTGTATGAGAGAAATTCGTTGTTGTTCAGAGGGATGACCGGGATGACCAAAGACCATGGAGAGGAGAGTTGTTGTGATGCATGGATGGCAAAGCGAACACACTGATGGATCGAAAGGTGCTCGAGGTTGTGAGTCTCTCTCTCTCTCTGTGTCTCGTTCTGTTAGTCCCTCTCTATCTATCTATCGAATCTATCTATCTATCCATCTATCTATCTATCTATCGATCTATCTATCTATCTATCTATCCATCTATCTATCTATCTAACCAACTAACTATCTAACTGACTAACTAACTAGCTAACTAACTAACTAACTAACTAACTAACTAATCTTTCTATCCTATCCTATCCTATCCTATCCTATCCTATCCTATCCTATCCTATCCTATCTATCCTATCTATCCTATCTATCTAATCTATCTAATCTATCTAATCTATCTAATCTATCTAATCTATCTAGTCTATCTAATCTATCTAATCTATCTAATCTATCTAATCTATCTAATCTATCTAATCTATCTATCTATCTATCTACCTATCTATCGATCTACCTATCTATCGATCTACCTATCTATCGATCGATCTATCTATCTATCTACCTATCTATCTATCTAATCTAATCTAATCAAATTCAAAATCAAAATCAAATCAAATCAAATCAAATCTAGTCTAATCTAATCTAATCTATCCATCTATCTATCTATCTACCTATCTACCTATCTATCTATCTATGGATCGATCGATCGATCGATCTAGCTATCTATCCATATATCTGTCTATCTATCAATCTTTCGACCTACCTATCTTTCTATCTGTCTATCTCTGTATCTTTCTATCCATGGACCGATCGATCTATCTATCTACCTGTCTATCTATCCATCCATCAATCTTTCTCTCTCTCTCTCTATCTATCTGTCTATCTATATATCGATCTATCTATCTAATCTATTCTATTCTAATTCTATTTCAAATCAAATCTAATCCATCTATCTATCTGACTACCTGTCTATCTGACTATCTGACAATCTGACTGTCTATATGTCTGTCTATCGACCTATCTAGCTATCTATCTTTCTATCGCACAGGAAGCAACTATGCGAGACTTCCTTCAAAAACTGAAAGTTCACAGCTCCAAAACAAAGCAATTCTGCGACACCTACTCGAATGATGCATGCTGCGAGACTTCTTCAAGTTTTGACTTTGACACTGTCAAAAATGAAGCAGTTATGCGAGCCTTCAAAAATGGCAAGTTGAGTGCGGAGCTGACGGCCTCGTGCCATGGCGTTTTAGGATTCTTCCACCTCATCTGTCTAAATTACTGCGCTTGCCACCAAAAAGTGACGCCAGGTCATACGAAGTGCTGCACCTGTCACGCAAAATCATCGTAGGAAACCTTAAGATCTCCAAAATGAAACCCCTCTCAGGAAATCACCATCTGACTTCCTGACATCTCTGATGGAGATGTCTCTTGTACAACGCATGCCACCTGAAATGCATCTTTGCAGATCCTCTTCAACGTCCCACACCTGCCATCATTTTTGCAATTGCTACGAAACCTGCATGTTGTGCCCATTGCGCCTGCCACGCATAACCATATCTTAACTTCAAAAAGTGGTCTGAAACCGTCAGTTTTTAACACTTTTGACTTGTGAATGTGCTTCGCGCCACAACAGCTTGCACTTTTTCGACATCTCAACTTCCAAAAGTGGTCAGAATGTGTGGTGTCTCTAGCATTTAGACTTCGAAATGTGCTCCGCTCCACAACGCCGTGCACTTTTTCAACAACTCAACTTCCAAAAGTGCTCCGACGCCTCACCCGCCGCTTTAGCGAGGCTATTTTTCCACCATCCGGAGCCACAAAAACATTCAAAAAACACCGTGTTTCGTGCTGACCCCTTAACTTTTAGCGCGCATTGATCTTCTTTCTTCTGACTCTTTCTCTTCTGACTCTTTCTTTTCTCTGATTCTTCTCACCACTGTTGCTGCATCTGCTCATACGTCGCAAGTTTGGTTTCTAAATTTCCTTCGACAATATTGTTGGTCACACCATGTCATATCTCCATTTCTATCTTCAGTTTTGTTGGCTAAATCAACCATTTTTATCAATTTTTCATACCATGGCAGCCTTTTCGATGGCAAACATGGCACTCTTCGGAAGCGGGTGTGAGGCCATCACAAGCTTTTACCAGGAGCTGAAAATGAAGGCGGGGACAAGACGTGGGGAAATGTCCGCGGGCATGGTTTCAGGTAGAACCTGGGCATACAACCGAAAATCGGCCATCGGCAAAATATAGGTTTGCAAAGAAATGGGGTCCCCTTCACGAACTTGACCCATTCAAAAAATGGAACATGAGTTGTTGTTGAACTAAACTAAACCATCGGATTTTGGCAGTACCATCTTTTTTGGACAGGCCGTTATAATTTTCCCACACAATGATAAAGGGACTAATTTGGGCAGATGCGGCGCGTGATACGTAGTCACTGGCGTTGGTTAGTCGTCATGTCGCCCAGATGATTTTTGCCGGTTCCATCCATTTAGATTTTAAGACGTTTTCGGCGATTCCTCCCGTTGAAACAATGATACACAATGATGCTATAGATCGCAACTAGTCTCTGTCGTGATCATGCGGCATGCCCAACATTTTACCAGTAGTTTGGTTACATCCCCAAGTCCCCAAGTCTTTTTTTGTGAAACATCCCTGGTTTTGATGCGAAATCACCTTTTCAGTGGCTCATGGGACCCATGGGACCACCACTTACTGATTCAACTGATCATGGTGCAGAAAACCGTCTGGAAAATTGATCTGAAGAAAATTTCCGAAATGGGCCTGAAAATGGTGTATACCCCCAAAAAAGGGCCATTTCAACAGGGAACTTGAGTTTTAAAGCATTGGATTTAGTTTTTTTCTTCCCTAATTTCCTACATTTTCAGACAAAAACCCTTATATTCACCCAACTTACACGATTCCCGGGGTTCATCGGAAACGATGGACGGATGTGAACTTGGAAATGTTTTTTTTCTTTGAGTCAAAAAAAGGAACATCATCTACACATGATATTTGGTATATGGTTAAGTATGTTGAACCTCCAGATCACCTTTAGATCTGTAGATTCTATCTCGTTTTGGTTGGTGGAACCATGGAACTCGTTGGAACCCGCCATTTTTTGTTGGACCACGATTTCAGCACCACAAAAACTCCAGGTGAAGCAAACTTCCACTTCAAAGCTCTTCACTTTGCAGCTTCTGGCACAATGTGACGTGGTGGAGGACAGTGCGACATTTCTCAACTGTGATGATGGGGCTAAACCTTCTTTTGTTTGATTTAAGCAACAAAAATGCCATAAGCTGGAGATATAACCAACACTATGATATTTGGGCATGTCAGAAAATGGGGTATGTACCGCATTTTTACGCCCAGAAAAATGATATCTCAAGGATATGATGGCTGTGGGACCATATTGGATGGATTTTGCTCGCCTCTTGAAGCTGAACGATGAGACAATGTTTACTCCTGGTTTTGTGGATTTCAGAGCTTAAACTTGGATGGTTTTAGAACCCATCAATGCTGACCCCATCAATGTTTAGAATATGTTGGAATCCCAATTGTTCTTCGTTTACAAAGTTTAGAACCAGTTTCTTGCCGCTTTTTGAACCACATGTTCACAGATTTTCTCTCTTCAACCGTCCCTGGTTCCGCTTTTCCAAGGTAAGGCACAAGAACGCGAGCTGCAAGTGGTGCAGCAGCGGAGCATGGAGGCTGCGCAGATGCTACGTGAGCTGTGTAAACAGCACGTGGCCCTGTGTCCCGATGGATTTTTCGGGATGGCATGGTCAACTTGGTAAACGGAGACGTGGGGAGCTTTTTTCCGTAGCGAAAATATGGATTAACATGGGCCATTGAGAGTTTCTAAGATTCTAGTTGGTTCTAGTTTCTAGATGATTTACCAGATCCGGTTTCCATAGCAAACTCTTAGTTTGCCAGAGGGTATACATGTCAGATTTACCCAGCTGGTGATTCTTCAGCAGTGGGATATACCTCGATGATTTTCCCAACGAAACCTTTGATTTTTCATGGGGTATTTCCCATCTTTGATGACCTTGATGACCTTGGAGGGTAGTTCGGTTTGAACTATACAAATCTCAGGACTTGGAGCTTTTCAAAGCAACCGCAGCCAGTCTCCTTTTTCAATTCCGGTTGGTGGTTGATATAAAACTCGTTTCCATGAGCTAAGGAGCCAGGGCTATTCATATTCCCTTTATTCTCTGTGAAATGGGGAGTCAGTTGGAGCTACTACTTCGTGATGATAGGAATTGTCAAGGAAATCCAATAAGTTTGGCAATTTTTTCATCATTGGGATTGTGTTTTAGGGCCAATTGCCACCCAGCCCAACTTTCCCGCCTACACAAACAAGTGGGAGGAAAGCCAACCCAGGATGGTTTCATGTCCAAGTGCGGTTTCCCCTTCAAAAACACCAGATATACCCAGACCTTCCTAAATCCACTCTCTGTCCGTAAACCCACCTTGATGTCATCCAAAACTGAACAAAAACGAGAAAAACATCGTTTTCACAAAAACAGCCGATTTGACCCACCAGCGGGGGCTCCATCCCCCGATTTTCCATGGCCATTTTGGAATGCCATGGCACCCTTCGCAACGCCCGCGTTCCTGGCCTTGGCCACGGCCACCGGCATTTTTCGCGTCGCTGGCTCCGTGCCGGCGCTGCTGAGGGTGCGGACGTCGCGAGCGCTGGGGGCGAACACCTTTTCGACGATTCAAGTTCTGGTGGCGAAAATGCGGAAGTGGGAAAAGTCAACCATTTTTTTCTGATGGTTAATTATTATATATCATGGGAAGTGGGTTATTATCATGGGAAAAGTCTGGGAAAAATGTGAGGGAAATCTGGGAAATCTGGGCAAATGAGGGGAACATCTGGAAACCCTTGGGTTTAAGTATCAACAATAAGGGGTTGTAATTAACCTTGCTAACTACAAAGATCTGGGGAGCACTGGGAAACAGGGGAGCACTGGGAAACACATATATAATAACCACACATCGAATATAGAAAGGTGGAACAACAAAGTGGGATTTTCTTGGTAAGTTACAATTTTTGGACAACCCCAAGTGGAATACTTCGGGGTTTAAGCCACAAACATAGCAGGATATCAACAAACCTGAAGGGGTTCTTCAAGTTTGGGAATGGATTTCACCCATAAATTGGGGGAGCAAAAAGCAGCACGGAAATTCGACATTTGGGAAATGGAATTGTGGGTCGTATCAACAGCTCCATGCGGAGAATTTACCAGCAGTGATTGGTAACATGGGTCATCTAGTCATAGATGGTGATGAAGTGACCAAGAATCGGGGTTTAACCAAGAAAGACTGGAATGTTGGGATCCTTTCGTTGAATCATCAAGAAATTGAGCGGGCCCAATGATCGAAGGGATCATAGGACTGGGAGAAACAGGGTGGACTCAGCTGGTGCCGGACCACTGGTACGGTATGAGGCACTGAGGATTCAACAAAAATCCAGGACACAGGCAATTTAGTGTACCTCCTAAGTTGAAAAACAATACTTCACATTACTTGAGTGAAGATAGTGAAGCGGGGCGTGGGATGAAATGACCCAACTCAATCTCCGGTGACCTCACACAGTAAGGTGCATTGTTTATACATTAGCACGGTCAGCAGTTGTTTGGGGTTGAATGAATAGATCCCGGCCACCATTTGGATTCAGAAGCGAGTCAGGGATGATCAACCCAATAGAGAAGAACCTGGGATTCAAGTGGAACGTCTATCAAAAACAATTCAACACATTTCATGGGTTTTTCCTTCATTGTGACTCATATATACTTATGATATCTTATGATTACCCTCTGGTAAACAGCCACATAACTATGGAACATCACCATGTTCAATTGGAAAAATCCATTATTTCTATGGTCATTTTCAATAGCAAACTGTTAGTCATTACCAGAGGGCACTTTTGGATGTCCTTAGTTATGGATGACCCCTCCTGATGTCCTCAGGTTCGATTTGGCCAGAGGGCAAAGTATCACTGGTACAACATTGGACTTGAAATCGCAGGCACATGGAGCGAGATGATGCTTGGTGAACCAATGGAACATAATGGAACCAAGGCCCTCCTGAAAGTGCACTAAGTCAACTGAGCTATAGGTTTAGGGCCCTCACCTCGTAGAACCTGGAGCGGATTCAACAACAAGTTGGAATGTAACCAGGCAAAGATGTCGATTTAAGCAATTATTCGACATCTTCGACTTGGATCATCTTCGCTTGGGAATAATCGCACCAAGGGGAGTGGACAACACTCTAGTCACTTGGATGTCCTTGGTAACCATGACTAGTCATTTTGCAGTAAATCACCCTGCTCTTTTCGACTCACAAGCAGAAGTGTGAAACATGAATGCGATGGGCCAGATACCAGTTGAATTTTAGCTTATCAGTCGTGGGTTACTGACCGCATCTGACCGCTTTTTAATGGGTGAAAGCTTAGCACATCT
This sequence comes from Cladocopium goreaui, assembly GCA_947184155.2. Classification (NCBI taxonomy): domain Eukaryota; class Dinophyceae; order Suessiales; family Symbiodiniaceae; genus Cladocopium; species Cladocopium goreaui. The sequence goes on along the minus strand of CAMXCT020003402.1, from coordinate 50,742 downwards.
CGGCAACGAGTGTCACGAGTTACCCTTTGGTGTCCTCATTGCCATGGCTGAAGAATCCCAGCTGATTTCGACGATTTTCCCAGCGAAAACCGTCTTTTTTCATGGGGATTTTCCAGCCCTCAAAGAGGTGCCCTCCGCTTTCCTGGAGGATTTCATCGCGTGAATTTCACCCATGAAAGTCCCATGAAAAACTGCACAACTGGGTTCTTCGACCTAGTTCCAACTGCTTGAACCTTCACTGAAGCCCATATTCATCCATTTCTTCACCTACAATTCCAGCTAACCATCTTTTGGCATCTAGATCAAACAACATATTGTTACATAGGATCAAACGCATATTATTGGCATCAAACAAAATTTTTGTTGGGATCAAACAAATATTCCTGGAAGGAAGGAAGGAAGGAGGGAAGGAAGGAAGGAAGGAAGGAAAGAAAGAATGAAGCAAGGAAGGAATGAAACCAGCAGATTACAATGTTCTAGCTCCGACATCAGCAAATACCATTCAAAGTGCTCCAAAACGTTGCAAACACCCCCCTCCATCCCCCCTGTTGTTTTGTTTAGATCCAAGCTTGCATACTTGCAAATACATTGCTCTACTTCTGTATATGTACATAATATTTACATACACACATAATGCGGAAATATATCACCATATGTACAGCCCAGGTGAGCCCAATGCATTGCCCTTCGACTCTGCTACTTTTGGCTCAAGGAAAAGTGCGCTCCGTAGCGCCCAGGTTTGTAAGTTAATAGTTTTGCATGGTAGCGGCTGACAGAGGTGAAAGGGACCTGGCTACCGAAGAGGAGGAAGAGGAAGAGGAAGTCGCAGACTACGGGACTGAAACAGGTGACGAACCCGTGCCTGTGGAGCCCATCGTAGGGGCAGGCAGAGAAGAAAGGGAACCGGGAACCCTAGAACCGGGAAGCGGCCAAGGAGAGGCCGAGAAGAGCTGCAGAGATCGGCGCGCTAGACGCCGTAGGAGATAGATAGCAGCCAAGGAGGAGCTGCAGAAGGACCAGAAGGAGTCCACGTACTAGGGATAGCACCAAGATATCCCCCATTTCCGAAAGCTTCCACCGAGGAAGGCCTTGAATACACCTATTCTGAGGTGAAACGAGTTGAGGAATCGAAAGGGGAGCTAAAGGAAAAGAGCCGAACAGGAAAGGAAAGGAGCCAGGAGCCAAAGGACAGGAGAAAGGAAAAGGGAAAGTTGAAGAGTGATTAAACCGAAGGTATCGAGTCTGTCCTCAGAAGGCAGCTGAATACTGCCCTGCGGTCAAGAGATAAGAGAGCTGCCACCACGCTTCCAAGCGTTGGTGAGGTCGTTTGGACCAGAAGGAGCCTCCAGCTCGTCAGCAGGTGCGACTGCAGAATTACCAGCGGATGCTGGAGAGACAGGTGGCTCCGGAAAGGGAACGGGTGGATGTGCGGCCAAGTACAGGCCGACCGCAGAAAGTTCCAAGAGTCGGGGCTGCCCTGAAGAACAAGAGACAGTCGAAGGACATCAAGGAGCAGACCCAGCTCCAGGATCCGACTATAAGAGGAGAGTGGCCAACTACAGGAGAAGAGTAGCAGCGGCTCAAGAAGAAGCTGCGCATCAGGCAGAAGCAAAGGCCAAAGCAGTGCCAAGGACTCACTTAGGTCAAGGGGATCTCAACTTCCAATGGTTCTCCCACCGAGCATGGTGTATCTTTCGCATTTTGATTTCGAAATGTGCTTAGCCCCACAGCGCCGCGCACTTTTTGAATATCTCAACTTCCAAAAGTGTTCCGAGCATGAGGTGTTTTTCGCATTTTGACTTTGAAACCTGCCTCATGCCACAACGGCGTGCAATTTTTCATCTCTCATCTGACCAGATGGCTCCGCTCCCTCCGCTTTAGCAAGCCTACTTTTCTAGCCTCCGGAGCCCCAAACATTGGAAAAAAAAACGCAGTGCTTCCACGACTTTTCTACCTTTTCGCGCACCTTGATCTTGTTTCTTCTGACTCATTCTCTTCTCTGGTCTTCTTTCTTCTTATCTTCTCTTCTCTGACTCTTCCCACCTCTGCTTTTTCATCTGTCCATATTGTCGGGAGTTTGACTTCAAAACTTCCTTCGATTAACCGAATTGCATCCAATCTTCTTCCAGATTTGTGTAATGTTCCCACATCTTATCTTGAATTTTACCAGTTTATCCAAGAGATTTGCAGCTTAGTCTAATTTTCCATAATTTTCCCAATCTTTTCTAGATTTTTCCAGATTATTCTAGTTTCTTCTAGATTGTTCCATATTTTTCCCTGGCTTCACCCCTTTTTTTCGTCCCATTTCCCTTCTCCCCCAAGTAGCCCACGGCGGCCCCAGGATGGTGCAGGTGGACCCCACCCTGCAGCTGGTACAGCTCCGGACACTGGGGACGGATGCCTGGCGGATGAGCCAATTGGAGGTGAGGATGGGAGGATGAGATCACTCGGGACCTGGGGGATATGTTTCATCCAATATTTATCAATATGTTGGGGATTTCATCAACTGATGGGATGATGATATGGATGTTTCCGAAGTCATGGAGGTCGCAACGGGTGGTTTGCAATGGAAATTTTCATGAAAATGGATGATTTGGGGGTACCCCCATGACTTAGGCAACCCCCATAATATGATCATATGGAGGTTTCCGAAGTCATGGGAGTACCCCAAAACCATGGGTTTCAATACTACAATGGTCCAATGACTTTGATGGTTTGAGGTACCGCTACTTTAGGGAACCCCCCATACCAGCTATTAAAGGTATACCTTGGTTGATGATGATGAACCTCCTCACCTCGTGATGTAGCCCACGGTAATCAGCTCCGTGGCTGGAAAAACAACCATTTTGTTCTATGGTTTTCCCCGCGAGCTAAACCTCCATGTTTGATGGGGGGTTCCCGTTGCTATTGCGGACGGTTGCGAAATCCTGCAGCAGTTGGTAGATGGGCAGTTTATCCCATGAGAATCCCATTGTTTATACTGTTGAAGTATGTTACCAATACTTGCCAACTAGTGCATGATTCCTTCCATCCGCAGCATCAGCTGGGGATGAAACATGGGGATATTTTATGAACCATGGGGATATGTTTCATCAATATCAGCAAATAATTGGGCATATCATTGGGATGGGGAGTTCGTCAACATGGGAATGTCTTTTGAAGAATTGGGATTAAAGCACCAGAAAATTCAGATTTATATAACCATGACCTTTTTGGGGTTTGAAGCATCAAGAAGGGGGATGGAATCCATGAAGCAGATCGAACCATGGCAATCACGGGACTTCATAGGTTTTTACCAAGGAGAAGGGTCGCCATCCAGAATGGCAACCATCAAATAATGGTACAAGTGGGATACTATGCGGATATTTCATGGGGAGGTATGTGCCACGGTCAAGTGCCAACCCCTGTTGGTTTATGATGACAGTTGTTGAGAGATTGTACTATCCAATATATTGAGGATTACCCTCTGGTAAACTAACAGTTTGCCATGGACAATCAACTTCTTTAATAGACAAATCGACCACAGCAAACTGTTAAATTACCAGGGGCTATCATAATCCATGAGCTGCGAACCTCGCTCTTAACCAACCAGTATTACATGCTTAGGAATTTGGATATGTGCCATGGTCAAGAGTTGGATCTACTTTACTACTGGAACGATAATGGCATCAACCTTTCGGGCAATGTTTGGTCCAGCTGGCTTTCTGGAAATTGGTGTTGGTTTGCCCTCTCTTTCGTCATTGGTTCGTTTCCACGCGATCCCGGAACCAACGGAATGACTGCGCCGACAATGGTTCAAATTTGTTTTCCGTGGTGCTTCGAAATAATCAGAAAAGTTGCACCTATCACACTTGCTCGGGACCTCCAAATTTCTGACTTGAGAGTGTCAACTAAACGCTGCAATCAATATCTGGGCTCGCCCACTCCTTGTTCTCAAACTTCCACATTCTTCCATGAAACTGACCCACGCTTGACCAAACAGGTGCCAGATTGTTGGGAGAGACCAAAACACTTGATCCACTCTGAACATTCCAGGGGATTTGGAAGGTCCTCCATTTTCAGACACACACACATATATATATATATAATTGTGGTTGGTTATATACGTGCATGCATGCAGCCTTACAAGCTACCTACCTAGCTACCTACCTAGCTACCTACCTAGCTACCTACCCACCTACCCACCCACCTACCTACTTACCTACGTTACGTACGTAACGCACCTCACATCATCCACTTCAAATCCCATGAAATCCCTTCAAAATCCCATTGATTCCATTCAATTATGCTAGGTTCCTCATAGGTACCTTCCTCAGTTGCCCCCTAACTTGGCAGCAGGCCCTCCGCCCAGCCATGCCAGGTCGTGGTCCCCAGCGGTGGTTCCAACGTGACCTACCTACCGCAGTGTTGTGTTCCGCCGCCGGGCGGAAATCCCCATTCGGACTTGGAGGTTTTTCCCCAAACAGTGTGTCCACACTGAGGTCTTCTTACGGTAAGGGTTAAAGGCCGGGGTTAGATCAGGGTGCTCCATCTGGGCCGCGGCATTTTTGCAATAAATTCTCGCAAAGGTTCCTTTGTGAGATGTTCATGTGCATTTCGACTGCGCAGGCTCGCATAAAGTGAGCGTCCCGTTTTGCTCGTTTCATCCGAAGCTCTCGTGTGCTCGGTGCTATGTGTCCATTTCGTGTTCAGGCGTGGGACATCCCGGACATTTTGAGGTAGATGCCATGTAGAGGTGCTTGTATGAAAGCTCTTCTAGGATGATCTTGGGAGGTTCTTGTCTCAAGACCTTGCAAGATCTTCTCCAGCAGCAGCAGGTCCTTTTATGACGATTTTGTGGCATTCTCTCAGGGTTCCTGGGATGAAGATGGTGGTCAAAAGATCTTATAGAGATCTCTATTGCAGTGGGACAAAGACGGATTCAGAAGCTCCGCCGGTCCGCCGGATTCAGAAACTAGGGATTCAGAAACTGCTCGTCACTCGTCGGATTGGGAAACTAGTTCGTCGGATTCAGGCACTATACGTCGGATTCAGAAACTATTTCGTCGGATTCAGACGCTATTATTTCGTCGGATTCAGAAGCTATTTCGTCGGATTCAGAAACTGCTTCGTGGGATTCAGAAACTATAACCGTCGGATTCAGAAACTATTTTCGTCCGATTCAGAAACTAGTTTCGTCGGATTGCAGAAACTACACGTCGGATTCAGAAACTATTTTTCATCGGATTCAGAAACTATTTTTGTCGGATTCAGAAAAACTATAAAAACTGCTCGTCGGATTCGGAGACTATTTTCGTCGGATTCGGAAACTATTCGTGGGATTCAGAAACTATTTTTTGTCGGATTCAGAAACTCGATCTTTTCGTTGGATTCAGACACTATTTTCGTCGGATTCAGAAACTATATTTTCGTCGGATTCAGAAACTATTCGTCGGATTCAGAAACTATTTTCGTCGGTACAGAAACTATTTTCGTCGGAAGCTGGTGCGAGCAGTCGGTGACGGAGAAGATCGCTCAGGCCAGGCGTATGCGCTTTTGATTTTATACCTCCAACATTTTTGTTCAAACCTCTATATAAGGAAGAACCGAATTACGTTGCTATGGGAAAACCTCTAAAATAATAACTTTTCTTCGTCGACCAGCGAGCTGTCGCTGTCAGGTCCGCTCGCGGCGCAAGCGTGAGAAGGTCCGGGGGGCCTGTGGCTGCCTCATGAAGAAGAAGGGCCTGGAAGAGTGGGAGAGCAGCTACCGGGACTTCATCAAGAAGCACGACAAATTTCTCAGGAAGCATCCTGATGCCGATGCGCTCCAACGTCGCCGGCCCTTGCAATTTCTGGAGGAGGTGGGCATCGAATGTGCTCTGCCATCGCTCTATTGGTGTAGCGAGATGACGGAGACCCTGGAGCGAGCCACGGATGTCAGACGGCTCCAGCGCCAAGGTGGTGACCGAGCTGTCCTGAACGATGACCCTGACCAGGACACCCCCGGTGAGCGGCACAGTGTCAAGCGCAGCTTCATGCACAAGGTGCTCAGCCCGGTGATTGGCTACAGCCAGGACTTTGAGCTGCTGCAATTCGTCTATGATCTCTGCATGTGGTCTCGCATCGGCGGTGGCAAGAACGCAGTGTAGGGGCTCAGCTTGCGCTTGGTGCTCAAGGGCGAGACCTTTTCGCCGCTCTTCTGGAAGGAGAAGCACCAGGCGCTCATTGACATGCAACGTCAGTGCAAGTTCCCAAGGTTGTTCAAGAGACGATGGCCCCGTGGGAATTTAGTTTCCCATATCACATCTTCATCCTGGACGAAATGGAAAAGTGCGGCTGGGGTCGCATGCAGTCCGCTTGCCTGTGGAGACCTTGCACACCGCCCATGTCTTCACGGAGATGAACCGAGGGCTCTATAGCGGCATGAACCGCACAGCCAAGGACGGCGGCTGGAAGAACCACCTGCTCGGTGCTTTGGATGGCGAGACCAGAACCATGGTGAACTACTTTCCGCGCTTGGAGTATCAGGACGGCAAGCGAAAGCTTCCGACCCTTAGGGTTGGTCCGATGCACACCTGCTGCAGCCATGACGAAATGCGGCTGGACGCTGGCGGGAACTCCGCAAGAGACGCTTGTGCCCAGAACTTTGGTTTCGTTTCAGTTATTGTAGTAAGAAAAGAAATCCCCCACTTCAAAGGACCGAAAACTATTTCTCAATATGAGTTTCCACCTATCTTGCCGAGGAATCCAATCCATTCCCTGCGGCCAATGTATTGAAAGCCCATATAACTCAACTGATCTTAATGATGAATCCAAACAGCCACCCCCTCTAAGCAATACATTGATGGGCATAGAAACTTAAATTGTTCTTCATGAGGGATCAAAACTGCCACCTCCTCTGGCCAATATATTGAATTGGATCTTATCTTGAACTTATCTTTATGAGGTATCAAAGCTGCCACCCTCTCTGGCCAATATATTGAATAGAATCTTAACTTGAACTTATTTTCATGGGGGATCAAAACTGCCACCTCCTCTAGACAATAAATGTAAAATGATTTAAATACAGCTTATCTTGATGAGCGATCTAAACTGCCACCCCCTCTGGCCAATTTATTGAATAGGATCTTAACTTCAACTCATCTTCATGAGGGATCAAGCTGCCACCCCCCTCTGGCCAATTTATTTAATAGGATCTTAATTTGAACTTAAACTTATCTTCATGAGTGATCAAAACTGCCACCCCCTCTGGCTAATGAATTGAATAGGGTCTTAACTTGAACTTATCTTCATCAGGGATCAAAACTGCCAGCCTCTGTGACCAATCTATTGAATAGGATCTTAACCTCAACTGATCTTCATGAGGGATCAAAACTGCCACCCCCTCTGGCCAATATATTGAATAAGATCTCAACGGGAGCAAAACTGCCACCCCCTCTGGCCAATATATTGAATAATTGGGCCGGAAGCTCACAGAGGGAAGCTTCAGTGAGCAAATCTCAGCAGCCATAGAATGTGGCAATTTTACTCGTAAAGAGGTCCGTGAGGCCGACTTGCACAATGTGTGTTTCGGCCTGCGCACGCGTGGCTTGGCGCAGCTGCTCGCTGCTATAATCCTTTCCTTGCTCAAGAAGTGGGATGACCGTTGAAGAGCTCCGTGGATGGAAAAAATCAAGCCAGCGTTCTGTGGTCGTATCCCGGGGGTTTTCAATTCCAGGGTTCCAGTTTCCGATTATATCAGTTTCCGAATACAACTCCCACTTTCCGAATACCACTCCCAGTTTCCGAATCCCAGTTTCCGAATCCCAGTTTCCGAATATACCACTTCCCAGTTTCCGAATACCACTTCCCAGTTTCCGAATACCACTGTCTAGTTTCCGAATACCACTTTCCAGTTTCCGAATACCACTTTCCAGTTTCCGAATCCTAGTTTCCGAATACCACTCGCCAGTTTCCGAATACCACCTTGACTCCTTGCAGTGCATGCTCTTGTACGGGTCCTTGCGAGAAGATCTTGAATCTTGTGGAGATCCTAGTGAATTGCTGTCAGAGGCCTTAGCATGATCTGGCACAGGTCCTTGTGAGAAGATCTTTTGGAGATCCTGTTGAAATCCTCTTCAGCAATTCCTTGCACCACAATCTTGCAAATGCTCTGTGTTGGTGCTTGCATGAGAGTTTTTCTGGGATGCTCATAAGAAGTTCTTGTATGGAGATCTTCTAAGATCCTCTACATAGAAGGTCCTTCTTTGACGATCTTTCGAAATTCTCTTAAATGTCCTGGCGTGGGGTTCTGTAGGAGGTCCTGCTGAATAGACATAGCGTTGCTTCTTGTGCCAAAACAAGCTCCTGCTGCAGTTGCGATAATGTCTGGTACATTGACTTCCTACCCCGCACACTGTTTGAGGTCTCTTGCCGGTTCAATTTGTTTTAATCGTTGGGAAAATCATCGAACTAAGTGAAGTTTTTCCGTTCACGAACTGATGAGGCTATTGCGGCCGTGGTTCCAGGGGTTTATTAAATTATGATTCCTTGTGCCCAAAAATGATCGAGAAAAACATGTTTTATTGTATCATTATATATATATATACAAACAAACGTCCTCTACAGCAATAAAAAATTTCGCAGATAACCACCAAAAAACACCAATCACCCATGAAGTCCTTTGATTCATTGCGGTCACCCAATTTACAAATTAAAACGCTCATATGGAGGTTTCTTAAAATGGGTACCCCTAAATCATCCATTTATAGATGGATTTTCCATTATAGACCATCCATGTTGAGGTACCTCCATTGGAAATTTTCATGGGTAGAACTCAGAATCATTGACCCCCATTTGTGGAACGGTTGATACGCCAGAGACAGAGACAATCATGTATAGGGAAACCATGGGTTTTCCATTTATATCTCCCAATTTTGCCAACTGGAGGGCTGTTTGCTTCCCGAATCTGAGTCCACGGAGCTTGTCCAGAGAAGTTCATAGTTTTGGGGTATCTTGCCTCTACCAATGTGAAACGTGTCAGTGAGTCATTGATCCTGACGCGTTCACAAGGCTGTGGCTGGACAGCGACAATGTCTTCGCTGTGCGGATGGTGACTGACGGCACTGGGGCGCTGGATTCAAAACTTGATTTTAGAGATCTACAGGACAGCGCAAACAGATACAAAAATTTCTTGTTCCTCAGGGATTTGGTTTTCTCCAAAGGGTGAGACATGGTGCGACCGGTGAAATCCCAAAAAAATGATCAGAGTTGGTTTCGAATTATGTCACCATGGTCCTTTTTTGTAGGATCATGGTCATGATCCATTGATTTGCAACCTTTGTTTTCATGGAAATGGCGATTTTCTTTGAAACTCACACAATGATTGGATAGAATATGATAGAATAAGATCATATCATATATTCAAATCCATCACTTTTCCATAGATTTTCCCTTCCAATGGTTGTGGGATGTATGTAAAGTATGCGACCCCCGGCTGCGAATTCCAATGCTTCAAACGTGGCAGGTGACCATTTTTCTGGGCCAAAGGCCGCCGTTGCCCATGCCCGTGGTGCGTACGGGGCCAGGAGATGGGCCGATGGGAATCCTATGGACCACGAGAATTTTTCGCAGTGCTAAAGCCTGGTTGGTTGATTAGTTCGGGGAGCAGTGGCTGCGCAATTTGTTGGGATTTTTTTTTATGATCCAATAGGAAAAATCACATTCTAAACCAACCAGGATTAAATGGAATTTCATAGAGGGATTTTTTTCACACTGCTCAATGGTAATTGCAGGAGGATTGGGGAAAAAATCGTACTTTGATTTGCCATGATTTTTGAGAATGTTGAGGAGGGGTACATTTTTGGGTACCATTTGAGTAGCAGATGAATTCACTGTTTGGGGGTGATCCCACGAAAGTGAAAAAGCCAAGCTTGATCAATCGGAGGTTTGACATTATCAACTGTGTTCAGTAGACCAAATCAATGTGATCCTATTTAGGGTCTACAGTCTATAGTGGAGAAAATCACAGTCCAAAACTATTAAGGCAGGGTGTATTATTTGGTTTACTTTGTTGTTGTTGACCACGGCATACCCGTTCATAAATCCCTCTTATTGGCTTTGTACCTGCCTGCAATTTGGTGAAACGGCCCAGAGCTGCCCACAAAGCACTGCTGGAACATGTTTTATATTTGTTCACGTTCAGTATGTCATGACCTCCAAAATGGCACAAGCATTCACATCGACAAAATATTTTCGGGTTTGTCTGATGGTAACACTCATCATCTTCCCGATTGATATTGTGGACAACGGCAGCATGACCGTCACTGGAACGATGCTTAGTAAGGGGAACCATTCCCAAATGGCCCAACGTTTCAGCTATTTTTAGGTGCGTGAATCATTGCAATTCAGTCAGATTAACAAAATATGGTTGCATATGGTTTAAAGTTGAATCATCATCAATTCATTATCTAGAATTCCCCTATCTTTGGATTGATTTAAAAACACGATTCTTGTTTTCCCCTCAGCTTCAACCGCGCGGAAAGCGTGGGAGGATTCCAGCTGCAGCGTCGCAATGCCGGCTGTAGCAACTGGAAGGTGCGGAAGTGATCTCCATGTAACCAGCGTAACCAACAAGCAGCACAGCAGGTGACTATGATGACACATGCTGACACAAAATTTTCAGGATAGGAAAGTAAGATCCTCCCAAAATTCGATTGCTCTACCTTTTATACCCTCTGGTAATTTAACATAACTATGGAAAATCACCATTTTATAGCTGGGTAAATCATGGTAAATCCACTCTTTCGAAATTTCGACCAGGCCATTTTCAATGGTTTTTTGTATGTTTACCAGGCCGGGTTGACCGGGTTGACCGGGTTGACCGTTGATCCCTTGGATCCCAGGAGTCAAGGCTGGGATTTTCCTATGAAAAGGACGTGGGAAACTGTGCGGCCGTGTGTCATGCCACCAAGCACTGTGTGGCCTCTCGGGCAAGAACTTCAGTTATGGGACGTTTGTGGAGGGACTGGTGCCAAAGGTAGGGAATGGATGGGAATCCGGGGGGAATCCGGAAGGAATGGGATGATTTCTCCATTTTTGATCATAAAATTGGGAATGGTAGAGTGGGATCAAGATTTTTTCGTTAGAAATTGACCACTATTCCAGGATCAGTTTTTGAGGGACCTTCCTTTGATAGTGTATCCAGATATATACAGCTGGTGATCACTGGTAGCTCCATGGCTGCAAAATCACCACCAGCAAGGATCCCTGGGGATGAGCGAAATACGCCGATGGTCTCATTTGCGGAGGATATCTTAGGTTCCCAAAATCTAGACTTACTGATGGTAAATTCATACGGTCAAGACCATTCATTCGAAATGTCAAGTATGTAGCTGAAGAAGATCACCAAAATTATCAGTAGGGGAACCAAACATTTTCACTTGGATCATGCCTTTTAGGCTATTTCAATAGGGGGTGCACAGTTGTAGCCGGGCAGAAGCTGGATTACAAGTCCTGAGTTGTTGGCTTGCTGGGTGGATTTGACCACAATAGGGATTTCAATGAGCAGTGGCTGCGAAACCCCGGTTGGTTGATGATCAGTTCGGGGATTATACTATAGTATATCGGGGAATATCACATAATATCAAAATCCATTAGGGGAACTCCTATCAACCAACCAGTATAAAGGGACAACATTTTTTTTGAACACTGCTCAAATGGAGTTTAGTGGGATATAGCGAGATACAAAACCAATAATACTCACATGGATGATGGGTGGGTCTGAACATGTGGAAACGAATACCCCCAGTGATGGCAACTTTAATAGGGACATGCCAACAAGCCACTGGATTTAGGGAGTTCCCGGGGTTCCCTATAATTTGTCAGGCGCATGGTGGGTAAACCTATCATGGTCCTGTCCATGAAAAATCAGAACGTATTGTCCATATGATAATGAAGAATCCACATGCATATTATATCATATTCATATTATTATGTGGGCCATGCATCTTTCCCAGATTGTGGCTGAGCCACCAAAATGCTCTATTTATATACATCTGCTTGTGCATTTGTCCGCAAATTGGCCTTCAAATGTATTAACATGCTACGTATACATGAATAGATTATCTAGGGGTTCTAGGAAAACCACAATGCTACTCATTTTCCACATGTACGGGGAAACTTTATATGATGTAGCTCAGCCAGAGGCAGATTTTGGTGATTGACTATCTATACAGTGGCATGCTTACCCGCTATGTTGGTAAATCTGCATTTCACACACGAGATTATATATTCCCATGATTTGTCTAAGAGATAATTTTTACAGGACACACCCATATTTTTTGGTATGATCATGGGGTTTCTGCAATTTTTCTGTGAACTCGACACATATGATAGTAACAGTTAAACACTAACACCCATTATCTGCAGATACACTTCCTAAAACAATTTGCTTGTCATAGCTACATTGGTTTTTCATAGGCTATTTCATAGTCTTCTGAGTAAACCGTGGGTCCCGGATAGTTTCACAGACGTCACTGGCATGATGGGACTTGGATTGACGTAGCAAAAACCCAAGTCAAAAAGCACAACAGTTGAGATTGCTGAAGCATTGCAATGTATCCAGTATCTATATACATATTATATATATATATAGAGCTGGTCAAATAAGATCCTATTATATCATATTCCATTGAAACCACATTAAAGCCTCATCAAATCACCATGAGTATGGTAAACCAATAATAAACCACTAAACCATCCCCAAGTCATCACCAAATCACCATGAGTATGGTAAACCAATAATAAACCACTAAACCATCCCCAAGTCATCACCATTTTTATGATTTTTTTCTGGCTATATAAACCCTCCCCAGTCATGGTAGTTTTTTTTTATCGGCCCACATGAATCCATGCTTTCTCCAGATTTCTGGAGACAGTGAGGCCTTTGAGATCGTGACCAACGCCAGCTGTCGACCCATGTGGACCGACCAGTTTCTCGGAACACAACGAACGGTGCCATCCGTTGACATTGGCATTCTGCGTCTCAGCTGGGACCGGCCCAAATGCCCAGTTAGCCAGTTAGCCAGTCTTCATGTTCCGTCCTGTTGAGGTAGATGATCGCATGTGACTGAAATTCTCATCACTGAGATTTTTCTGATGTGAAAACCCTTCAGTCGAGAGGCAATCCCTAAAAAGAATCAGTCAGTGAGCCGGGATTTACCCTCTGGTAAACTAACATAACTATGGAAAATCACCATTTGTTATAGGTAAATCAACTATAAATGGGCCATCTTCAATAGCTATGTTAAATTACCAGAGGGTATTCATCCAGGGATGACATGTGGGGTTGAGACTTCGGAACCTCCAAATCCATCCAAATCCATCCCATGATCCTCGTGTTCCCCGTTTCTATAGCCATTTGGGTACCCGGGCACCTTTGGACAGATCCAAATCATATGGTTGCATATTGCTATTGTTATTGAGAATTATGGATTATTAGTAAGCATTATTACTATTCATCATATATATATATATATCATGTATATATATATATATATCATGTATATATATATCATATATATATTATTATTATTATTATTATTATTATATTATTATTATATTCCATTTAAAGGATTGGTTCCCTTGGCCAATTTCTGTTCATGGCACCAGGAAGGGAAAAGGCTACTGCCAGCTGCTCTCGCAGAAATGTCAACCGTTTCATCTGGGGATGGACTGTTGGGACCAATACGAGATGATCGACCGTGCTTTGGCACACGGGTCCGACGGGCGACGGGTTGGAAGCAGCCAGAAAACATCATAAAAACATATAAAAAGCGTGATAAAGCATGGTTGGATGGTTGGTAAAAAACCATGTAACAACATAATATTGTTTAACCGATAACAAAACATCATTCCTGAAGTTCATCATAACCGCAGCATTTTTGCCATTTTTTTTTAAAGTAAAACATTATAGATGACCATGTGCAAGAAAAATATATATAGAAGAGGTTCTTGGTTTGAAATCATCATTTTTCCAAGTCCCAGTTGCTAGCACAAAGTTGGGTTCCCATGGACATCTTGCCATATCTTGCCAAGTCGGACAATTCTCGACCATGCCCTGGCCTCACATTTTAAATGATGGTTTATATCTGTTGAATCATCCAGAAAATTGATGACTTCCAGATGCGATGGTTTATAGCTGCAGAGCTCTGCCTGGAACCATCTGGAACCCAGGTAGCCCGTAAAGAAACCGCCTTCGGTGTGTTCCGTCGGCCACCATGGAAAGAGCTATCCTGGAAACAGCACTTGCATAGGCTTAGGAAGAACATAGTTTTTATGTAAAAGATGATTTTTGTGCATAACACGGTCTTTGTAAAACAAGCGTTTTGTGTAAACTATGGCTTTTACGCAAAACATGGTTTTTGTGTAAACCACTCTTTTGAGTTTAAGCCAAAGCATGAGTGTGTAAACCAGGGTTTTGGGAAAAGGCCATGTACAGGTCAGCTTAACTAATTTAACTATGGCCTGAATGGAGGAATCCATAAAAATCTACGAACTTTTTATGTTTGTTTTTTTACAAACCAACCAACAAAATGAAACAGTCACCAGAAAGCTCAGGCGGTTGGCACAAAGCGGCCACATTCGCGGTGGGCATTGTACCACCGGTGGTGCTTCTCTTGGCGTATATTGTCGCCAGTTGCCGCAGCCAATGGAAACGCGGAGCCGCCCAGGTCACTGATGACAAAAGCGATGACCCCTTTAGGGAAGTTAACATGACAATATAACACTAATATAACAGTTACATATAGTTACACATAAAGTGACATGAATATATAAATATAATTATATATTATATTATATTATATTTTATTATATTATATTATATTATATTATGTATTATGATATCTCACAATTTTACCGCAGTTTTTGGCGATCGAACCTCATTTCGTGCGAAAAGGTTGCGCCCGGACGCGAGAAATCGCAATTTTACCGCAGTTTTTGGCGATGGAACGTCATTTCGTGCGAAAGGGTTGCGTTTCGTGCCGTCTCGTTGGCACTGCCCCGCGCCTTCAAGAGAGAAATAGAAAAGAAGGAGAGAGCAAGAGGACAAGAGAGCAAGAGGGCAAGAGAGCAAGAGGGCAAGAGAGCAAGAGGGCAAGATGTGAGGATGTGAAGATGAGAAGATGTGAAGATGTGAGGATGTGAGGAGAAGAAATGTGAAGATGAACAGATGTGAAGATGTGAGGATGTGAAGATGAGAAGATGTGAAGATATGTGAAGATGAGAAGCTGTGAGGATGTGAAGATGTGAGGATGTGAAGATGTGAAGATGAGCAGATGTGAAGATGAGAAGATGTGAAGATGTGAGGATGTGAAGATGTGAGGATGTGAGGATGAGAAGATGTGAAGATGAGAAGATGTGAAGATGTGAGGATGTGAAGATGAGAAGATGTTTCACAGACCCCCACTATTAGAAGAACCCTGCGCTCAGACGCTCTTGGGAAAAAAACAAAGCAAAAGGTGGACACTACCATCGACCAACAAATATTGAACAACATGAAAAAACGAAAAAAACAAAACAACAAAAAACCATGGAACAACCAAAAAAATATTTTGAGACTCTTTGGGGAGGACCCCATCCAGAAAACTAGAAAACCAAACATAACACTATTTTGAGAATCTTTGTGGAGGACCCCCTAGGTCCAGGACCTTTGGAAAATTGTGTGTGTTTTTTTTTGGGGGGGTTTTCCATTTTTTTTGTTTTCTAGTTTTCTGGATGGGGTCCTCCCCAAACAGTCTCAGAATATTGTTGGTTCTTTGGTTTTGTTTTTTTTCTCGTTTTTTCATTTTGTTCAATATCTGTTGGTCGATGGTAATGTATTTTTTCACAATTTTGAAGTTCATGGGTAATGCTTGCAAATATACAAAAAAACTGCAAATACCAGTCAAAGTTTTAAAACGGTAGTTTTTTTTGGGGGGGTGCCATATATATATATATTACTAGATAGATGTAGATAGATAGATAGATATATATATATTGTTACGCCATATATGTATATATATATATTACTATACAGGTTACTATATACATATATTACTATATATTACTATTTATATTACTATATATGTTACTTTTAAAAATACTACATATATACATATATATGTAGATATTTTTTCTCTATATATATATAATACGATACATATTACTATTTACATATTACTACAAATATTACTCTATATATTACTATCTATATTACTATTTAAATATATTACTATATATATATATGTTTTACTATGTGTATTCTATTTATATTTCTATATTAATAAATTACTAAATATATTACTGTGTATATTTTTCAATATATATATATTACTAAAACTATTTTTTTAAAAATATATATATATAAATATTTGTATTACTATTGATATTACAATAAATATTGCTATATATATTTATATATTTGTATTACTATTGATATTACAATAAATATTGCTATATATATATATATTACTATATATCTATATTACTAAATATATATATATATATATTACTATATTTATATGTATAATACTATATATATATATTACTTTCTATTTATATTACTATATATATATATATTACTGTATTTATTACTATACATATATTTATATATATGTATATTACTATTAATATTATATACATTGCTATATTTATATTACTATATTTAGATTACTATATATATTACAATATATATAGATATATATATAAATAGATATTACCATATATATATATCTATATATTACTATACATATATTTCTGTATACCTATTACTATATATATAATATATATAGTACTATATTTATATTACTGTATGTATATAAATTACTTTTTATTTATTTATTACAATACATATTACTATATATATATATAGAGATTACTATATATATATATTGCTCTATACATTACTATACATGCATATATATATATATCTTTGTATATATATATATTACTCTATATATATATATATCACTATATATATATTTTACTCTGTATATATATATATATTTATTACTTTATATATTACTATATATATGACTAGATATATTACTATATATATTTCCATATGTATATATTACTATATTTGTAAATATTTTTCCTATTTGTATATATACATTTTACTATTTATATTATACATATATTACTATTTATATTATATATATATATTACTATATATATATTACTATATATATATCACTATATATATATATTACTGCATTCATTTTACTATATCTATTTTGATTATATTTATATTACTATATATATATTACTATATATATATATACATTACTATATATATAATATATATATTACTATATATATATTACTATATATATTACTATATATATATATACATTACTATATATATTTATTACTGCAGTCATTTTACTATATATATTTTTTAATATATTTATATTACTATATATATATTACTATATATATGTGTATTACTATATATATATATTGATATATATATATATATATTACTATAAATATATAGCAATATATATATATATATCACTATACTATATATATATATTACTATATATTTATAGTAATATATATATATTTCGATATTTTTATAGTAATAAATATAAAGTAATATTTACAAATAGTTATATATATATATAGTAATATAGAGTCACCTTTAGGGAAGCTACTGTACCTACTTTAGGTATCATATTGGTGGTTTGGAACATGAATTTTATATTTGATATATTGGGAATAATCATCCCAACTGACTTTCATATTTTTCACCAGATAAATGTTGACCCATCCCCCTGAGAACGGCCACCTCGTCTCCGACAGCGACGTCGCCAGCGACGGCAGCGGCAGCGACAGCTCTACCGAGTCGGGCGAGTGCGCCCAAAACCACTGGGAGGATCCAGCGTGGGCAGCCATCACCATGCAGCAGCTGTTGGATTTGCACCAGAAGGCAGGGAAAAAAAACTATAGAAATTTGGAACCCCAAACAATATCCAAAGAATAAATGAACCGTAGTGAAATCCTGGGGTAGTGAAGAATCTCTACATAACAAATGGTTGGAAGTGGAGATCTGGTTGTAGTTCTTCGGATGTCGCAGGTATATAGTTCTATAGCCAGAGGGTTAAATTCCATCACTTAAACACGGTTACAATATGTTGCAATATAAATATAACCAACATGAATCATCGTAAAAAACCATGATTGACCGTCGTGAAACAAGACAAATAGTCATTTAACCAGCTTGAACCATGTGTTTTCTGTACTATTTTAGCCATCACGAACCATTTCTTGGATCATCAGCAATCTGCCAGGGATTTGAAAGTTCCCATGGTTTGAATGCATGGTTCATACATGTCCTTGGTCCCATGAACTACCATGTAAGATCATGTAAGGGTGGGTAAACTACCTGGTGATCTTTTTAGCCACGATTCAGCAGGATGTCCAAGACTAGCGATGAATGCACTGAGAATTGGACATAAATGGAAGTTTGGATGGAAGATGCGAAGTTCATCGACGGAATTTGGTGGGAATTAGTGAGAACTTGAATTTGTTTCTTTTTTGGCAAAGCTGCACTATCAAGTAGATATCCACAAATAAATATTAAACCAATAGCGCATAAATTTCATATCCAGTAGATATCCAACATTTATCCAACCATAAAACCCTCCATTTTTATCAACCGATATGTGGATTCTAGTGGCCAATTTTTTATAGAGTATCCCTCCGCAGCAACGGTTTGTTGAGTTTCCCATATTTTCCCATATTTTCCCATATTTTCCCATATTGGCCACTATGAAATATGGGAAACTATGGGAAAAAAAACATGGGAAAGTCATGTTAAACCAATGGATTTTGGAGTATCCTTTCAACAATCCACCACCAAGAGGGTCTGTTGGTGCCCGCGAAGTGCAGGTGTTTTGATGGAGGTTTGATAACATGGGGGTGTAGCCCAAGTTTAAGAACCCCCTGAAATTTTCAATATCACACCAGCCGAAGCAGCAATTTGCCCAGCCGAAAGTGGAAATGATAGCTACAGCCAAGTGCTTACACATGACCTGCAGGCGAGACAGGAATTCCAGGACGAATTTCCCAACATCACGATGCACCATGTGAATCCTGGAACTGCAGTTCAGCCGATCTTTTGAGACGTTGAAGTTCTTTCTTTTACCAAAAAATGGAAGTTTCCAATCCATAGGGTCACCCCTAAATCAACAATTTATAGATGCCTTTCCAGGAGAAAAAACAACTATCCAGCTATTGGGGAACCATGACATACCATGACTTGTCGAAACCTCCACATGATCTTCAAGATTTGAGACTGATCCAGGAACGCTCGGATCCTTCAACCTCTATGTGAAAAACATGGGAAATGCTATGCCCACATTGTGAACGCAGAGGACGGAGCGCAGTGCTAGGCTGTGCTGAGTCGCTCGAATTATACTTCTGTTGATTGACTGTATATATATATATATATACATATATATAGACACTGTAAAACGATCTATCTATCTAATCTAATCTAATCTAAATCTAAATCTAAATCTAAATCTAAATCTAAATCTAGTCTAAATCTAAATCTAAATCTAAATCTAAATCTAAATCTAATCTAATCTAAATCTAATCTAATCTAATCTAAATCTAAATCTAATCTAATCTAATCTAATCTACCTATCTATCTATCTATCTTTCTATCTATCTATCTAACTAACTAACTATCTATCTATCTATCTAGATATAGAGGAGGTTTTACCAACTGGATTTTTTTGGGGACTGTGACAAGCGGTACAATGAACTGCACTTACCAACCAGGCCGAGGTCGCATTGCCTGTGGCCCATAGCCATGTTAGCTACACTCGCTACTGATGGGGTTGATGGCCAAAAATCTTCCGTTGTTCCGGGGCTTCAACCGGAAATAGCCATGGTGTTTTTTTTATTTAACTCCAGCCATTGAGGATGTGGGGATCATTTTTCACTACCAGAGGGGTTCAAAACCATGGCTATTTTTTGGGGTTTCCAAAAATGAGGTCGCCCTTTATCGCTGGATGGCTTCAATGGAAAATCCATCTACAAATGGATGATTTCTGGAACTAGGATACTCCGGGAATTGGAACCAGGTTTGTCTGCAACGCTTCCCGGAGTTTTTCTGGGGCCAGCTTCGTTACCAGTGGGATGACATGATCAGCCTCTGATCAAACATGGCAATGCAAAATCCACAATTCAATAGGATTGTGAGTATTCAGCAATAGGATCCACCTTCCCAGTTAAGTCTTAGTTAAGTTGTTAAGTTCGCATTTTTTTGGCTATTCCAAGCATCCACATGGGTGGTTTATGCCAACCACGAACATCTCTGGTAAATGCGTGGAAATCTTCCCAGGTTTCGGGTTGTCGGATGGACCAAGTGATGATGGGATGTTTTCTTCCCGGTCAACGGTGAGGATCTGCACCTGGTTTATCCACGATGTTTGGATTCCCATGGGACACCGGGATGACGGGTCCAAGTCCAGGAGCCGTTGCTTCTCAACGTTTTTGTGAGCCACGCATGGCAAGAAGGCTTTGACGAGTTCGTCCAGTATGTCGCTGCTGGGCTGGCACGACGTGTTTATTTTAAGGACCGGGCACCATGGTAAGATTCCCAGATATTCTTGAAGTGAAGATTCCCCGACCATGATTTTACAGAATATACAGTATATAAATGTATATAATAATATGTACTGTAATATGTATAGCATTACATATATTTGTATTTACTGCTTCCTAAGTTTTTTTATTTATTTACTGCTTCCTAAGTTTCATCTGAAGCAGGGGCATTTTCGCAGAGGCTGCTGGGACGTCGTCACGGTCCTTTCGCTTTGGGACAAATCCAGTGTTTTTTCTGGCTGAAACCTGAGTCATATGCCCCCAAGTTGTAAGCTGATTTCGAATCCTCATTCACTGTAGAAATATCTACCATAAAGCCATAGTTCACCTATCTCAATCTACCTATTACCCTCTGGTGAACTAACATAGCTATGGAAAGATCCACCATGCTATTAATGGGAAAATCCACTATTTCTATGGCCATTTTCAATAGCTATATAGTGGATTTTCCCATTAATAGCATGGTGATTTTCCATCGTTTTTTGTATCTTTACCAGGCCGGGTACACCAACTTACCATCCTCCGGGACCCCCCCTTTTTGCTGTGGAAAATTCATCGAGGCTTCGCCTTTTCGGCACTGGAGCCTCCAGCCCAACCTCTGGATCTGCGCCACGGCCTTGATTCAGAGCCGTGACGCTTCGAAGGTCTCGGCACAGGCGGGGCGAGATCATGGGGTTGATGATGGTGTAGTAGTAGTAGTAGTTGTAGTAGTAGTTGTAGTAGTAGTTGTTGTGGTTGTGGTTGTGGTTGTAGTTGTAGTTGTAGTTGTAGTAGTAGTAGTAGTAGTAGTTGTTGTTGTGGTTGTGGTTGTTGTAGTTGTAGTTGTAGTTGTAGTAGTTGTAGTAGTAGTAGTAGTAGTTGTAGTAGTAGTTGTAGTAGTAGTTGTTGTGGTTGTGGTTGTGGTTGTAGTTGTAGTTGTAGTTGTAGTTGTTGTAGTTGTAGTAGTAGTAGTAGTTGTAGTAGTAGTTGTAGTAGTAGTTGTTGTGGTTGTGGTTGTAGTTGTAGTTGTAGTTGTAGTAGTTGTAGTAGTAGTAGTTGTTGTTGTGGTTGTGGTTGTGGTTGTAGTTGTAGTTGTAGTAGTAGTAGTAGTTGCAGTAGTAGTAGTTGCAGTAGTAGTAGTAGTAGTAGCAGGAGTAGTAGTAGTAGTAGTAGTAGTAGTAGTAGTGTAGTAGTGTAGTAGTGTAGTAGTGTAGTAGTGTAGTAGTAGTAGTAGTAGTAGTAGTTGTAGTAGTAGTAGTAGTTGTAGTTGTAGTTGTAGTTGTAGTAGTAGTAGTAGTTGCAGTAGTAGTAGTAGTAGTAGTAGTAGTAGTAGCAGGAGTAGTAGTAGTAGTAGTTGTAGTTGTAGTTGTAGTTGTAGTAGTTGTAGTTGTAGTTGTAGTTGTAGTAGTAGTAGTAGTTGTAGTAGTAGGTAGTAGGTAGTAGGTAGTAGGTAGTAGGTAGTAGGTAGTAGGTAGTAGGTAGTAGGTAGTAGGTAGTAGGTAGTAGGTAGTAGGTAGTAGTAGTAGTAGTAGTAGTAGTAGTGGTAGTAGTAGTAGTAGTAGTAGTTGTAGTTGTAGTTGTAGTAGTAGTAGTAGTAGTTGCAGTAGTAGTAGTAGTAGTAGTAGCAGGAGTAGTAGTAGTAGTAGTAGTAGTTGTAGTAGTTGTTGTTGTTGTTCTTCTTCTTGTTCTTGTTCTTGTTCTTGTTCTTGTCGTTGATGAATTGTTAAGTTGTTTTCTAAATATTGTTGGATTTATATGGCTTTATGTAATGAATATATATATATACGTATATATATATATACGTATATATATATAGGGATTTAATCTGATAGAATGAGGATTTAATGAGGAGATAGCGGATGTAAGTATAGATAAAACATGACCAGCAACAATGGGATATTGATATTGCCAATGGAATATCAGTATTAGTTATATAGATATGATTAGATTCCCTGCCCCCCAATGCTAAAATGGTGGTATAACCAGATTATCATGGGATTCAGTATTATTGTTGATGATGATCAGTTGTTACTGGGGATACCTAACAATAAGGATCGGATTTGACCATCAACAATTAGAGGATATATAGATCTAGATAGATCAGTCACAACTATTTGGGGTAATTTTGTAGTATTTGCTAATATTTGGCTGAGCTGTTTGAATTGGAAGTAATTGGTTACTGGCCATTTGGGTTTATCTGAAATTTTAGGGGAACCCTAGCCCTAGCCATTTGAGTTTGTCTGAACCATCATTTGTCTTCATATGGCCATTCGGAGGTATACCACATGGACACATCCGTATCATACGTGATTTGCGATATCACATGGGTCAGAAAATTGGGTTCTAATGGGACATAATGACATAATGGGACATATGATGATCAACCTTTGGAAATTTGGGGTTCCCAATTTTCAGTCAAACCCATGTTACCAGTAAGAGTCGTTTCCAGATGTGGAATTTTGTTTGATCATGTCAGAGATTTGATTGAACTGAAGATATCTGAAGATATTTATCTGAATTTTGGGATCTTCACAAATCTAGGAGCTGT
Source organism: Cladocopium goreaui (assembly GCA_947184155.2). Lineage (NCBI taxonomy): Eukaryota > Dinophyceae > Suessiales > Symbiodiniaceae > Cladocopium > Cladocopium goreaui. The sequence goes on along the minus strand of CAMXCT020003402.1, from coordinate 27,594 downwards.
ATATAAATATGTCCTTTTTCGCATCCACAAAAACCTCGTTTTACCCGTTGTTTTTCAGACAAAGCCGAGAACTGTACCAAAAACCTGATGTTTCCTATCAACTGCCAAGTCAAGGCTGCCAAGTCAAGGCTGCCCGCGATGTGTTTTTTAGGCAACAACCTTTTACAACTTTTATAGTGCATATAATTGACAATTATAATATAATGGATGTATATACATGTACCTTTTTGGTGTATATACTGATGTTGCTATAACCTATAATCACCTTATTGTGTTGTGTATGTGTTATATATCAGATGTCGATGGTTGATTATAGATCCTATTCTATTGTTGGAGAATGTTAGATTGTTAGATGAATCCCAACGAAATCTCCCCATAGCCGCCAGGTGGGGGTTGGAGAGCATCCGGAGGCTGCACCTTTCACACGCGCCTTGTTGCGAGCTGGACGCTTGCTGGTGGTGCCTCGGTGAGACGCCGGAATTCACATGAAATTCTACGGGGAGTTCATGTTTCAAAACCCAGATTGGGGATTGATTCAATTCAATGGGAATTCCAGGATCCTAAAATGGAGGTACGTTAGTACCATATTTCTGGCCATATTTTGTGGGGATATTCCCTTACATAGACCTTATATATATAGGCCTTATATATGGAATCGGCACCTCCAATCAATTGGTTCCTGAAATGGCCATTGATCAATCACATATGTCTATTTCTATATAGATGGGTGTTATGTTTTTCTGAAAGATCGGGGATTGAAGATTGGTGAGCATAGGCGGTTTAGATATGATTTCATGGGAATTTGACCATCGGAAATGGGGAGGTGAACCACCTGGTGGCAAATTTGTGGGATACAATGGGGATGTAAAGTTTGCTACAATGGGGACATAATGGGCACAATATGTATATATATATATTTACAGGTTGGTGGTTTGGAACATGAATTTTATTTTCCATAATATATGGGATGGGATAATCCTTACCATTGACTTTCATATTTTGCAAGATGGTTATTGCACCACCAACCAGTATATATATATATGTATATGGATAAATTACTGTTTCGCGACCTCACCGAAATGATGGTACGTAAGGGGCATTGTGCCCAATTGGCCCAACGTTTTAGCAATATGATATGATATAGTTTAAGCAATATTAATGATATAGTTTCAGCAATGAGATAGTTAGTCAGAAACTGGGACTATCTCATGATATGGGCTATTTAAATTTTATATCATTAATGAGATAGTTTCAGCAATATGATATGATATAGCCTGTCCAACCAGTCTCCTATGAACTGGGTATGACTTCGATTGCATAGCTTTTGATGTATATATAATATATAAACATTCTATATCATATATTCTGCATATGTATATGTACCATTATGTGCTTTATACAGAAATGTATATGCACTACTCAACTTGTTGTTTTTTTGCAGACTATTTCCAAGATTAGCCATGTGAATTCTGAACAGGACAACCTTTACCATCAAATGCAACCACTGAGTGGCGTGGTGTTGGGGGGCGCTTTGAGATCATGAGCCCAAAGATGAAGGAACCCTGGAACCAGCTGGCAGTTGCTGTGAGTTTACGTCCTGTAGAAATTTAGAAGATTTAAGGCTGGTAAGGATTTCAGTCGCACATGTCCACCATCCATTTTCTTGGCAAGTAAGGGAAGAAGAACCACAAGGACCAACCGTAATGGACCAACCGTAATGGACCAAGTTTTTGTTGGTTTCCTGTCCCCTGCTTCCAGTTCAATTCCATCAATTTCTTGCTTCATATCCCCAGTTTCACTGTTAAATGCACCACCTTTTTCCTGTTGAATCCTCCACGTTGTAAGCATTCGCTGGCAACCTTTCACCAGCCAATCATGTCGGCGGTGGGTGAAGGGGGGAAGCCGCCGTCAAGTTGAGGTACGCAATCAAGCGGTGAATCTCTTTGAGAGGATTTGGCCGCTTGACTGAAGATTGTCCCTCCGATCCCAGTGATTTCAGTGGCAGACATATGGGCAGTGCAGTGGCAGCCCCAATTTTAGTGCAGAGTTTTTTCTTACTATAAATCTGTCCTGGTCGGTGGTTTGGAACATGAATTTTATTTTCCATTTCATATATGGGATTAATAATCCTTCCCATTGACAAACTCCATCATTTTTCAGAGGGGTTGGTTGAAACCACCAACCAGATATATTAACCATTATGAACAGTATATTAACCATCTATGGGGTAATATATGGTTATTATATGGTTCAATGGGTAATATATGGTTATATGGGGTAATATATGGGTAATATGGGTCATCATAGGTATATTAATGGGTAACCATATAATAACCATATATTACCCATTGAACATTTATGGGGTCAGCATACATCGTGGCATCGCCTGGGATCGCTCGGTTTTTCTCGAAACCTGACCCGTCAACCCGAAACCGGTCACTGTTTGCATGCAGGAAAACAGATTGGAAGATATATTATAATATATATATACCTATTATAGATATATATAGATATATACATATTATATGTACATATTATATAGATAATTTTTTAATTGGAAGAAGGCTATGGCATACGAAAGCGTTTGCAGCGCACTGTTCTGATTGTTGAATGGACCCAAGACCAGCCCATTGATAAACTCCAAGGTGCTGTTGGGAACTCTTCAAAGCCTACGAGTTTCTTGGAAGATCCAAGAAAGTAGCAGATGAAGCCATTCAAGTCGTGTTGCCTGTTGAAGCTTACACTTTTTCCGAAAAAAATTGAACTCCCAGAATTTTTCATAGAAGTTACCCATTCAACAGAATTTCTTCTGCAACTCCTTTTTTTTTTCCCTCAACTCCCGGAGCTGCATCCCACTTTAGGATCGGGCTGGTGGCCACCCCGGGAGCCTTGATGATCACCGGTCCGGCGGATACCAACATGGCGCCCGTGAAGATCCAACAAGCCTTGGCTTCGGACCCTGAGGACCTGTGGGGCTTGGAAAATGGATGGATGGATGGAATGAAGTGGGGCTCAATGGCATTGGAAAATGGTGGAAAATGGCTTGGAAAATCTGGAAAGTGATGATTTTTGTTGCTTCATATACCATTGATATACCACGGTAATTCAACGAATGGCATTGGAAAAATGGCTTGGTGCAAACCAAACATGTCAAACACCATTGGTGAATGTGGTAATTCAAGCTGCCATGGGGGCCATCCTCAAGTCACCATATCTTTTACAAAAAAACATGCCCCAGTGGTAGCTTTATTGTGTCCTTCATAGTAAGGATTTCAGTTCACGGTAGTTTTCTAGGGATGTCACTATTTCATACTATTTCCACCTTAGATTTCCCAGTTTTCGAGGGTTATAGCCATTTTTGCACCTCAGTCCTGCAAGAAAGTCATAAACGCCTAGGGCTAGGAGAATGGTCAGGTATGGGTCAGAATCCAAGGTTCCGAACAAAAACCAAGTGGACCAGGCCATTTTTTCTGTGAAAAGGGCGCCCTGTGCACCAGGACAAGAAGAGGATCATGCGGCATATCCATCAGATGGCGCGGGACAGGAATGGCCCCAGTGGCTTGCATGGGGATAGAAGACCCCGCAGAATGGTGAGGTATCGCTATAACGAATCAAGCTGGGGGAAGAACCAAAGAAAACTGCACTGCTTCGTGTTTTGAGTGGTTTGAGCTTAATTAAACCACTTTACTGTCAGACTTCCTATTACAGATGCATTTCCCCACTGATCTCATTTTTTTCCGGGGGTTCCACATGTCTTTCAACCAACCAGAAAACGGGAGATGAATCATCAGCAACTAGGGGATTGAAGCAGCAAAAATTCTCGTTGAAACCTGTACTGTTTTACAGGTTGTTTTTAAAAGGCCAAACACATCCAAAAACCATGGCTGTTGGCCATTTGTCATAATCTATCAACATCCTATCTTCCTATTTTTCATCACGCCAAGGAATATGTATCCCAACTTTGTTCATCTTTGTTCAAAAATAAAGGTCAGCTGTCACAGCTTGCACAGCTTGCAGCTCAAAGCTGCGATCTGCGAGGTATTGAGCAGATCAATCAGACTTTGACGCACATCAAGTTCTTTCGACAAGAAGTGGTCTTTTCTCACTCCGCCACTGCCAGTGATTTCAGCGACGATTAAAAGATCTGCGGTTTGATGTGGCTGGAAGACACCGGCGGTTTGATGTAAAGGCGTTCATTTTTTTTGGCTGGGGTAAAACACAACAAAAGAAACCCGATAAATATCGATAAATGATGAATGACAATTATTTGTGACTATTAATGTAGATTCTACCATGTGCCACCCGGATCCATTGAGGCTACATGAACAAACCCAACTTGCATCTAAGCTATAAACATCTAGTCTATAAATATCTTTAAATCAACTTAACATAACTTAACGCAACTTATATACTTAGTTTTAAGCCACCATAGATTCCCCATTTTTCCCACTAAAATTCCCATGCTTTTCCTGGTCGATTTCCTGATTTGTTTGGCACATCTCGAGGTACGTCACCTGGGTTGGCTCCGATAGCACCTTTTGGCTCTCCTTCATTCGAGCAACGGAAGGCTGGTTTGGCAGGGCTTTTCACAATCATTTCTATATATGGTTACTTGAAATCTCGTGGAATTTCATATATCATCATATATCATCATGAAATGATCGGATAATTACTAGTGGGATATCATATATTTAATATATAGAATCTGGGTATGGATGGTGATTCGCAGTGCTTTTTTTAATGGGATCCCACAACAGCAGTTCAGTAGTGGTTTCTCGGTCAAACGTAAAACGCAGAATGCCCTAAAATGCTCCATTTTTCCTGGTAAGACCATGTAAAACCCATCATTTTTCCCCCAAAAACAGGTCATTTTTAGGGATTGCCAGCCCAAAAAAACAGGTCATTTTTAGGGGTATCACCATGGCAACCGCTCGAACAGCCAGGCGACCCTGGCGGCGGCCTCTTAGATGCTGTGGCCAAGGCCTGGTAGATCAGTAAACCAAGATTAGACACTTGTTTTTTTTCCAAATACAATATGTTATATGTATAGTTATGAATATAATTATACATATAGTTATATAATGTTATATAGATATATATGTAACTATATATAATATAACTATATATATAATATGTACATATTATACAATCATATATATATATACACATGAGACGCTCCCTACTCTCTCTCTCTCTCTGTATGTATATGTATGTATGTATGTACGTACATGGATTATGTATTGAAAACCACCATTCGGAGATCATTGCGTGGGACGCAGGTGGCCCGCCTCACGGTGCGTGTTTGGGGCGATCAAAGAGGCGAGCCAAGAGCCGGAGATGGAGATGGGGATGGTGAAGCCAAATCCCCCTGGTGACTCTACCGGAAACACATTGCGATATAAATTGTAAATGATAGCGAAGCCATGGCCTATTTACTTAATCTTATTTACTTTGATGGTTTACATTATAGCTTTTAAAGATAGTGATTTCCATGGCTACATGAAATTACCGGGTCCATCCATGGGCGAATGGCTACATCCATTCACTCGTACCATGGCACGCCATGGTCATATCGGGATGGTCATCAATCCATTGATAGGGATTTACCCGGCCTGGTAAACATACAAAAAGCTATTGAACATGGCCATAGAAATAGTGGATTTACCCATGAAAAATGGTGATTTTCCATAGTTATGTAAACGTTTACTAGAGGGTTAATATAGTCTTTATATATGGATTATCCGGATTCCCAATGTGGGATGACGGAAAAAACCATGGCAGTACACCATACGTTGGCCCAAACACATGGCAGCCTTTGCCCGAATCTCATGGTTCATCGAATCATTTCCACGGGCTGTGTTTTGAAACTAGGACAACGGGCGGCTGTGTTTTTAGCCCAGATACCGGAAAATTGCCACTGAATGGCGTTTTCCACCATTTTTGATGGGTAAATCAACTATTTCGACTGGGCCATTTTCCATGTCGCTTTTTGTATGTTGACCAGGCCGGGTAGTTCAGCAACTCCTGCTTCGGGAAGTCAAGAAGGGATGGATGTCTTGGATGTCCTCATGTAGTGAAGCAAGACAACAGGATTGCCTCCATGTTTGATTCGAAAATTATCCCTAAATGGACATGAACAGCTGATTTTCTGGTGCTACTGTATGTCGGATTACCAGAGGGTCATTTTGAGGAATCGCAAAGTCTGAAAACCCATGAGTGACCCTACCGATGATAGAGGACTGACAACAGCTCTGATATGATACCTGTGATTGTTGCTGATTAAGATTTGCTCTTAACGAACTTTGATGAACCATTCTTGTCACCGTCTTCGTACTCAAATAACGTTAAATATGTTAAATCCTCGTTGATGCTGGCAAAACATGCTAAAGCATGGCAACCAACTCATGGTACATGTCTGATCATTTCTGATGATTCTGCGATAGCGTTTCCATGCATTTCCATAAATTTCAATGAATTTCCATGAATTTCCATGCATTTCAATGAATTTTCAATGATTTTCCAGGAATTACATCATCATTTCCATGACTTTCTGCGGTGTCTCCAGGGCGTTTAACCTTGCTCCACAGCGCCGCTTTCGGGGGACGCGACGTGGACCTTTGGTGACCCGTGGTCTCCCGGGGATGGCTTCTTCGGGGATCAGCCTAAGTGAAGGGATTCATTTCTTGAATCTCTTTGCCATGAATATATATACATATATATGTAATATAAGACAATAGAATATAATAAAATATGATATAATATGATATATAACAAAATATAATAAAATATGATATGATACAATATAATATGATATGATATATAATATAGTATGATATGATATGATATACTTTAATAAAATATAATATAATAAAACAAAACATAATAAAATATAATATAATAAGATTTAATATAATATGATATGATATATATAATATAATATAAACTAATATCATATAATATAATATGATATAATGGAATATGATATATAATGAAATAAAATATAATATAATTTCATATGATATGATATAATTTAATTTATGTAATACAATGAAAAATGATATGATTTAATATAATACAATATGATATACTATAATATAAAATAAGTCAATACATAATATATAATATATGCTATATTTAATAAAATATAATATAATATTGTTTAATATAATTAAAAATATAATATAATATAATATAATATAATATAATATATAATTTATGTAATATTTTAATATAATATAATATGATATAATATATAATTTATGTAATATTTAAATATAATATAATATAATATGATGTAATACAATATAATATAATATATTATAATATATATATATATATATAATATATTCATTACTATATTATTTATAATATATAATATTTAATATTATATATATATATTCATTACTATATATGTATGATATATAGTAATGATTATATTATACGTATATGTTATGTGTGTTATTTAAAGATATATATATATATACTAGCCAACTTCAAAAGAAATGCTGGATATCTAAGGTCATGAGCAGCTTGGTGAATCGCGGTTTCGGTGATGTTTTGCAATTCGCAGTGAATTCATTGACTGACTACAGAAAAGCAACCCCAAAACAAATAGACACTATATATATAATGTGTATAATCCTGGAAACACTTTTTCTATGTTCTATCTATTTTGGGGCTATCATTTTTGTCGATGGTGCAGTATGGTCCAATCCTGGGAAACAACCGAAAACGATGGATGGGGTCCAGCAACATATGAGTACCCCACTGCCCATATTGGAGGTGTCGAGGATCCCCAAGGTTTTCATGATTTTTAATGGGTTTCAATACTAGAATGGTCCAATTTTAAATTCAATGGATTGGTTTAAGGGAACAATTTTCCCATTAAATATGGGGCTTTCCTGTGAGTTTTCCCTTAAACCAATCCATTGAATCATCGAACTTGCCGGATTTCGTTCAGGTACCGAGATTTAAACCACTACGATCGCTTAGTTCCTTGCCTCTCGGCATGGACGGGCGATGCGAGCGGGTTGACACGTGGAAAGTATGACCGTCTCTGTTGGTTGTTTGCAAAGTTGTTCGAAAAGCCCAATATGAATATATTAAACCAATATTATATATATATATGAATATGAATATATATATATATATATGAATATATATATATATGATGTTCGAAAAGCCCAATATGACACCAATCCCCAAAACTTGGGGTTTTTGTCGGTTTTTGTTATCAGGTAGCCTCATTTCGGGGATGAGAATTTTCGCCCCAGTCATGGGTGACCTGAAAGGCCTTTTCCTGGCCGGTTCCGGCCAGGCGGCCAGGCCACAGATTTTGATTCTGGTCAGGTCCAATGCACAGATACCCTCTGGTAATTTAACATAATGGCCATTTATAGTGAGTTTTCCCATTAAAAATGGTGATTTTCCATAGCTATGTTAGTTTACCAGAGGGTACAAAAAGTGCAGAAAACACTTAAGTGACTTATCCTCCAGGTCAAGATTTTTTCTCGACATGGAAATCTCAATCTCAGCCAGGTGCAAGCAGGTCCCAATTGCAACGATCCCACCAGGATCGATTCGTTCCCCACACCTTCGCAAAGTCATTACGGATCAGAAAATATGAGGTGGGTTTGCCATCTGGTTATTTAACATAGCCATGGTATAGATGGCCCATAGAAATAGATGGTTTACCTATGAAAAATGGTGGATCTTTCCATGGCGAACTGTCAAATAACCAGAGGGTAACTATGGTGGAATCCCAAATTCATCCCTAATAGATAGGTTCCGTTTAACAGGGAGAGCCATAGTCTTGGGATACAATGAAAAAGAAACGGCTAACCGCTGATATTCATGTCTTTTACATGTCCCTGTTTTTTTTGTTTCAGAGATAACAACTCATTGAACTCCTCTTTTTTTTGTTTTATGAACTCTTTTTTTAGTTTTATTTGAACTATTTTGAACTCCTCCTTTTCAGCTTTTATCCCAATCCCTCATCAGGTCCCGCTGACTCCTGAGCACGTCAGCACTGGCCGTCCTGTGTGGTAGGCTGTGCTGAACGAACTGAGTAACTGCGCTGCGAGGCTGGTTTCAAACATCACCAATTGAGTTTATCTTTGCCAAGCTCCTATGTCTGGAAAATTCGGCACCTCTAAAATCTCTAAATCCATTGCTTGATCATCATTTTCCCATATTTAACCATTTTATGGGTATACCGTATACCCCATTTTCAGACAAATCCACATGTTTCAGCTGTGCGAGCGGCCACCCTATCCTATCCTGGATCATCCCCGATGACCATTTTGTAAACCAACATAGATGTAGAGAATCACCATCAAATCATCCATTTTCGATAGGTAAATCATCTACTTTCCATTGGCCATGTTCATCCATTTTCCACGCTAGTTTACCCCAGGGCAAGTTTGAAACCACCAGAAGATGCTGCTTCAGTTTCGGATCGTTTCGTTGTCCGAAGTGTAGAAAAGGCGTTTTGCGATCGAAAGAGTTTTGCCCGTCTGTGTTTTTATTCATTGTTGAATGGATGTATAATCAATGGAACTACAATATAGGAATATATAGGATATACTGGAATATAGCACTATATGGGATACCCTTAATTAGTTAATTCATTGAAGAGTTTGCGCCCCGGAACCATGGCCCATGGCCTGTTCGATGATAGAAACCTATTAAACACGGCAATTCTCTATATTGTTACCCTCTGGTAAACGTTTACATAGCTATGGAAAATCACTATTTTTAATGGGTAAATCCACTATTTCTAAATGGCCAGTTTCAATAGCTTTCTGTATGTTTACCAGAGGGTACATTACCATTTTCAATAGCTATGTTAGTTTACCAGAGGATAACCTCCGGCAACGAAACCTTCCAGCATGAAGAGTAGCATGTTGATAGAGAGATCATCGATGGAATGACAGCCAGTGGATTCACAATTTGACAATGAATGTGGATGTCGAAGATAAACAAATCCGATGCTGAGGTATACAGTTCATGGATTTTTGTTGCATGATGGTTAATAGATGTTAATATTATATAATGGTTAATATATATGGTTAATATATATATATATGGTTAATATATATATATATATATGGTCAATATATATGGTTAATATATATGGTTAATTATGGTTTTTGATTAACCATGATTGCCAATTGTTGCTCTGTAAGAGACTTGAGATTGGTTTCGTGGTTGCTTGATGGGGCCGATTGCTGATGATGAAGTCGCTGAAGTCGCTTGATCGTCGCCGTGGGCTCTTAAAGGGGCACCGGGCACCCGACCCTTTGTTGGGTTCGGGCACCCGACCCTGGTAGCCAAGGGCCATGGATGCTTGGCGCGGGAATTGGCTGCCCAGTGCACTTTTCATGGGGAACATTATGATATATATATATATCTATAATATGTATATGTATATGTATATATATATATATTTATAGAATGTGCATATATATATATACATATAGATAGATAGATGATCACTGAAGTTTTGGTTACCCTAGTTCTGTCGAATTTATCTTGGATTGTCCTGAAGTGTTTCTTTTACTCAATTAACGGCTTATTCGATGTGATTTCAATGAGAAAAGTGATCATCAACCATCAGAGCTACGTCTCGAAACCTTCCCGTTCCATCGTGTTCAGCCGAGGAATTTGTTGCTGCAACCAAAGATGGCCTGATTGTTTACGACGCTTCTCAGATCGACGAAACTGATAAAGGTGGCCGCTGTCGCTTACTTTTTTGGGTGTCGGGGTGTCGGGTCGGGGTCCGTACGGTCCGACATAAACCGCAGCCACCCAGCTCACTGCTCCGTAGTCCAGCGAGCCAGTGCCATGAAGCTATGGCTGAGCAGCTTGGGCAGCGAAGCTGTCGAGTTTGAGGCACAAGATCAACAGTTGGAGATGAGATCGGCTGGAAAAATGTTCAATTGAGATATGTTTTTTTTTCTCTTCAAGAATCACTGATTCTTCTTGTGATATTTTCATGTTTTATTAATGTTTCATTGACCTCCCCAAGTCACACGCCATGGCCTGTAGCTGGACCGCGTTTGAAACTCTCACCGCTCGCTCTGTCAGATATCAGCCATTTTGGGGAGTGGGGAAACAAGGAGCAACCAAGAAAACACCGGATTTCACAAAGAAAACAGCTGGACAATACTACTTCTAGTTTTTTTGAAAGGATTTGAGAGATAACACAACGATTTTTTGATGATGATATATCTAATATCTGAATGAGATGCACACGCAAGTAATTGTGGGTTTGTCTGAAAATATTGAGAATTTCGGTGAAATTAATCAGTTTTAAACTTAAAGTGACCGTAAACTTTGGGCAAATCCATGTTTTCAAGCACAAACCCAGGTCACCATCAACCATTGTTTGGGAGTTATACTCCGAAGGTTAAGACCTCCGTACTTTGTTTCATATTCGTCTCCATCTTTGTACATCCAAAATAAACCTTGGCCGGATACTTCAATACTTTAACATACTTTCATATACTTTGCCATAAATTTCGGGATATTTACCAACCAACTACTGTAACTACATTTTTTTTCATGGTGTCATAAGGCAATGACAGAAATCGCAGGGCCTTTGACGCCGCCAGACCGCCGAGAGCGACACCGTGGGACAGCTGCAGGCGGCCATTCGCCAACGCTGGGAGGTGCATGAGAAGACTTTAGTGAAAGTGGTCCATGATACTTCGGTCTATGAAGATGCAGAGGATGGGCGAAGGGCGGGTCCTGGCATATGGCATGACGGATCCCTAGATTACCAGGATTTACCTTCTGGATCCTTCAAAGGCTGGGGAAAATGGCTGACAGTCAAAATCATCGAACTAAATAGGTGATTGTCTATTGCCAATGGGTAATCATCTATAAATGGGTGAAATTCGTCTATAAATGGGAGATTATATACCAGAGGGTAAACACATCCCCAACTTGGATCCATCTGCTATATCTTTGTCACTGAAACACAGCTGAGTTTTTGTTCCTTCAGACTTTGGTACCTTTGTTGCTTCAATTAACTTGAAATCACAGAAATGCATGACGTGAACATTTGCAATTTACAACCCCTATACTGTATGTCATTTTTCATCATAGCCATGGTTTCCACAAAAAAACAAATCCCCAACAAAGCCAATCCATTGACCGCGCAACCAGCATCCGTGCCGAAAGCATCCGTCCCGAAAGCTGAGCCAGCCGCCCATGCCGGCGTGCCCACCTTCAATATTGCAACTCCGAGAGACCCGATGCATCCGCAACAAAATCCGAGGACGAGCCGATCCAGAAATCGAGTCGCCTGGTGTGTTGGCACAAGAGGCGGCACGTTTGGACGAGCTGCTCAAAGTTGGCGCTCCTCTCGACCCAGCTGTCGGAAACGACAAGCCTCATTTGCCGACGTTATCAGGTTTCATGACTCCAACTGACCCAGTCAAGACTCCCCCAAATGATTCCCCAAAGAGCGTAGGCAAACAACAACAGGTGATGGGAGCTTCAGATCTTATTGAATTGGTGAAAGCTTTAACCCAAAGGGATGAAAAGAATAAGCCAAAGACTAAGCAAGCTGAAGTCATCAAGTTGAATAACATGCCAGCACCAGAATCATACAGGAATTGGAAGAACCATGTAAGGGCTGAAGTAAAACGCTGTTCTGATCGTCCAGATGGGGCTTGGGCTTGGCTGAACGAGGTGTATGACCAGTCTTGCACCCGTGAACAGCTCGAGAAGAAGCTTCAAGATCCCGGGAAGTTTCTCACGCTGGATACAAAGTTATCAGCAGCGCTCACGCGCTCAGCCGGCGGAGATCTTGCCACTAGGATCGTGAACTATAAGGAGCAGCAATCCCGAAAAGGTATCCAAGTCAGGGGACGATACGTACTGCTCATGTTTGAAGACTATTTCAAAACATCAGAAGAAGCAGGTAGCCTTTACAGAGTCGAAGATCTTTGGGTGTTGTGAAAGTAGGCGATACTGTCCAGGACTTGAGAAGGTTTGTCAATAAGTGGGACGCTACCCTCGCAGGTATGGCTACAACTCCTGAAGATGCCGTGCTAAGGGATAATTGTCCTTCTTAGGCAGATCCGTGCCAGTCAGTTGCTGAAATACGGCATTGAGGTTTTTGATCGTGCATCCGAAAAGGCCCATGAGAAGTCTTACGGTTTCCTCCACCAGTCCATGAAGAATCTGATCGACAGAGAACGGCTGAGGGAGAACCGTAACCGCATTGCAGAGAAGAACAAGGCCGGTGGTCCGAAGGACACAAAAGCTGCACCCGCCAAAGGCGATGGTCGTGGCAATCCCAACCGAAAGAATTTTTTTCCGAGTCGTGGTAGGTCTCAAGAAAGGGGCAAAGGTGACAAAGTTTGTTTGCTATAAGTTCCAGAAAGGCCAGTGTGACAAGGGGAAGAAGTGTCAATTCAAGCATGTAAAGGATGACAAATCACGAACTCAATCCCCCGAGAGAAATAGAACTCGATCACCCTCAAAAGGTAACAAGGATGATAAGGGGAAGAAAATGTCAAAGGATGCTTCTATAAGCACGATGACAAAGCCGCAGCCGCCACTAAGGACACCAAAAGGACCAATTCACCAGCACCGAAGAAGAAGGAAAAGGAGTCCAATGCCGCTCCGTGTCTGATTAATCCTCACCCCAAGTTTGCATGCATTGCAAGGAAACAGGTCAAGTATCAGCATGAAGCGTGTCCGATTCCAGAAGATCCCTCAGGTGATCGAGGTGAATGCTGTATAGGTCGTCAGGCCCCTGTCAGACATCGTCCAAGAGAGTTCACAAACGTGTACAGAACATCCGATGACGTTCCTGTCTCGTCCAAAGTTGAACAGCATGAAGCGCAGGTGAGAGCACGCCAGTTCCAGGAAACTGTGAAGCTTCATGATTCCGATGTAGCGGCACCAAGTTGTGGGTTTTGTTGTTGGAATGAGGGCACATGTGACATCACGTGCAAAGAATGCAGATATGTTAGCGGTCCCAAAGCCCCTAGAGATGTCAGTCGATTCCCATCAATTGCAACCGCCGCGCCAAAGGCCGGTGTCAGTTGGCTTGTCGATTCCGGTAGCGAGTCTGACTTAGTCTCCAAAGGTATGCTGAAGGATGTCAGTGCTAAGAACTGCAGGGCAGCCGAGCATCCGATCTCATTGGTCACAGCAAATGGATCAACTGAGGCGAGTGAGGTGGCAGACGTCAAGTTGTCTGCACTTCCGGATCCCGTGCAGCCGTACGTGTTAAATCACACCCCAGCAGTGCTTTCCGTGGGAACTAGATGTGTAAATCAAGGCTACAGCTTCGTCTGGCCTGCCAACGGCAAACCGATAAAGTTGTCCAGCTCAAGATCGAAGGTCATGTCCCGGTTTTGGAAGACACTTGCAAGGTCTATACCAAAGAGCAATTTCAGAAGGATAAGCACCTGAAGAAGTTGTTTGCAATGCCGACCTCGCAGTCGAGCTCCAAAGCCAAGAGGGATGACGCTGAGGACGAAGAGCAGTTGGATGAGCTAGTTGCCGACGATGCCCAGCAGGAGTACGTCCGAAGCCGCAAGACTGAGGATCTTCTGGCCGAAGCTGCAAAGACACAACATCAACACACCCATTTCCCCAAAAACCCATTTTGCAGAACATGCCGACTGTCTCTCGAAGTTGATCTATAACAGCCTGCAGGTGTGGATGGTTTCCCCTTCGGGTTCAAGCAAAAGTGGACCAAGGTGTGGGGCTTCATGTTTGGGCGACATGTTTTCAGCGAGGCCGAATATATCGAATACATTGGTCGAAAGAAACCCTACAGGCAGCTTCTCACATGGTCCGGAATCGTCCAAGTTCCTTTTGATGGGAAGCAAAGATTTCTGGATGAGTTGTATGAACGCAACTTGCCTTTGGCGATTGAAAACATTGCCAGGAAGGAAAAGCAAAGTGTGGCTGCAAAGGCCAACCCTCAGGCCGAACGTAAAAGGGAGGCTGAGGAGGAGGCAGCAGGAACACCAACAGCGGCCGTGACCAGCTCCGCGCGAGCGGCAGCCTCATCTGGATCTACGCCATTTCTCGTGCCAGAGGCACCAACCCCAAAGAGCGGCGCAAGACCATTCCTGGAGCCAGAAGTGCCACCGACACCGAAGGCATCCAGCTCAGGTCGCCCTGATGCTTCTTGGAGTTGGAATCGAGATCATTGCGGTGCTCGCCGCGAATGGAGCTACTGGCGAGGGGCGTGGTATTTCCGAGATGGGGCCGGCGGCCATTGGATTTACTGGAACCGTTAGGTATGATGTGTAGCCTTTTGCAAGATGTGGCATGGTAAATTGCCTGCTCTGCGACGTGGGTTTTCAGGCTTGAGCTTTTTAGAGAAACTTTTGAAATGCGCATAAAATTCAAAAAGCAAAACAAAAACAAGCCGGCTACCCGCGAGGGTTAGCTCGACCATTGGTTACTCAGTCTCGCCGCAGTCTCTGCTCGCCCGAGGGAGGTGTAAAAACTCCTGCAGTAAAACCCTTTATTCCATGTACATCATACTGACTATATGCAGCGTCGGTTCAAAACAGGGCTGAGTGCTGAACAGTTTGTAGGTCACCCCATTTAGTGTATTTGTGGCTGACCTGATAAGATACATATTATTGTTTATAATATAATACATATAAAATAGATTATTTTTTATAATATATATTTATATAATATATAATATTTGATATAATATATATATATAAATAATATATATAATAGATATAGATAATATATATATAATATATATAATAATATATATATATAATAATATATATATATATATGAAATTGATATCCAATTGTATTTATACATAATATATTATATATAGTTTAGTAAATATAATATTTTCAATATAATACAATATAATATAGTGTAATATAAAATAATATGGTATAATTTAATATAAAACATGATATAATATAATATAAGTCAATATAATGTAATGTAATGTAAAATAATGTAATATAATGTAATATAATATGATATGATATGATATGTATGTATATGTTATATATATATACACAATTACCCAAAATCAAACCACATATATTTGTCTAATGCTAAACTCAGCTATTTTTCCCCGTGAATTTGGATGTTTTGTTTCTCCAAACCCGTTTTACAGGAGACCTTGGTTGCTCTTGGCATCGAAGACGGCACTCACCTCATGGCAGATTGGAAGAAAAGTGGGAGGTTTGACCACCCGAGAACCGCATTTTACCATGAAACAAGGTGGATTTCACCCAGAAACATCTGGCAACATGCTGATTTTTCAGCACTGTGGCTTTGCACCCCAAACTGGGAATACCACATTTTTTTTTTGTTGTTTAACCCAGTTCTTAGGGTGCGGGTGCAGTGAACTAAGTAGTGAACTAAGTGAACTAAGTGGAGAAACAAATGATAGTTCAAGAGGTGATGTCCCACCTCATTGGGGGGTTTAGATTTTGTGGACCCATGAGCTTGAAAATAAACGAAGCAGATGATTGGATGATGATCCAACATTATAATGCCCCTTTCCATCCCCATGGTTTTTCCTTTCAAAATTTTATTTCCCATGAGTTAGGTTAGATTGTTTGTAATGATGGCATACTTTGATATAGTTTGAACGATTAAATCCCCTTGTTTATCAAGTGTCGATGGTTAAATCAGTTAAATCCCCATGTTCATCAATCTTCGACGTTACTTTCATGAACATGTCTTCAACTGATTCTGGAAAAATCCCTTCAACCCCACAGTGATTGGATTATCCCATGGGACCTATCAGTCCCGACTTCCTTGAGGCGATCCTGGAAAATCCGGGGCCCATTCTGTTGAAGGCGCAGAACTTGCGTTGCGGAGGATCTGCGAAGGATCTGCAGCTGGCGGTGCGTGGTGGGAGGCTGAGCCACCAAGCTGACCGGCTGAAGGTGGAGTTGACGTTGAAGGCGAGGGGTTGGGATTGGGATGGCTGGAAATGGGGATATTTTTTTGTGGATCTATGATCTACAATAAATAATAATAACAATAAAAAGTAAAATAAACAGCTAAGTAAATAAATAAATAAACACATATTGTATTTTCATTAACTGGGATATAGCCTCTGGTAATTTAACAAAACCATGGAACATATTCCAAATTCACCATTTTTTTTTCATAGGTAAATCATCATCTATAAATCACCATTTCAAATTTTAATAGCTCCTTTGAATTACCAGAGCGTCTCCCATACTTGGAAGTGCAGTTCCAGTGAACAAAGCGAATATATAATATGATATATATGCATATATACACAGATATATATATATATATGTATATATATTTATTTAATCATATACATATACATATACACATACATATACATTTACAGTATAACACATACACATACACGTACATATACGTGTACATATACATATACAGTACAACACATACACATACATTTACATTTACAGTATAACACATACACATACATATAAGTATAATTGAGTATACGTATACATACACATATCTCACTATAGTTATAGGGGCCCCATATTCCAACTTATGGAGGTTTAATTGCAATGATTACCATTTGTAGCCTCAACTGCGCCCCCCAAGATGAGCATGGCAATAGAAGCCATATATACATGTACCCAGTTGTATATGGGTTCAGAACTACTTAGCAACTGGGATTTTGGTTAAACATTTAGAGAAGATAGTGGAAGATGCAAAATCGAAGATGCATCATCTTCAGAATAGTGAGGGATCAGCTCCTGACCCTTGTTTTCATGAGATTGTGGCTCTTCTTCCACTTCCAAAGACAGGGATTCACATCCAACTATGACATCAGCACTAGGTTTTCGATCTGCAGCCATCACAGTTGCGGGTTTTTTGCTTTCTTTCCCCAGGATCCGTGTTTGTCAGATGTCGATGGCTGAGCTGCTAAGTTCACGGCTGAGTAGAGTTGGTGCTTTTCCTTTTCTTGGGAATGATAGGTGATGGGGCCTCATTTCTGACATTTACACCCGCAAGAAAATCCGAAACATCCATATGTGTGATAGAATATGGATATTTGAACGATATTCCCAGTTTTTTAAAAAGTAATCTTCTACCTACTTCAGGATGATTATATCACTATACTGTATGTCCAGAAATGTCATCCATATTTCCCCAAGAGGAACCACGTCGGTATGTCCCCAACATGAACTCATGATGGCCTGCAATTTAGATCGCAGGATGGCGCCCCAAGCGATGCAGAATTCTTCGTAACCTTGCGTGAAGGCGATGCAGTGTTGGCGCGCGAAAAGCTTTCTGCAACAGACAGGCGGGAGACGAGAAAGGAACAAAACTGGACAGAGCTCTGTTTTTCCGATCTGTTCTGTTTTGGCAAGTGATGCTACCCTCTTATAATTTAACATAGCTATGGAATATCGCGGTATCTTATAGGTAAATCATTTTAAATCACAAATCAGTTGAAATTTCCATAGCAATGTTAGATTACCAGTTCAATCGGGTTCTTTCCCGAATGCGTAGCAAGGGTTCCCGTTTCACTCTGGGGGTCTGGGGGTTGAGGGTGTGTTCGCTCGACGTTGCGTTTGTGGTCGCAACCTTTCGCAACCGTTCGCAACCGTTCGCGCGATTGCTATATGGCCGTGCCTATGGTAAGTTCTGCAGCGGTGGTCATTTTTGGAGGTTTCAGACGTCTCGTTGCTTCGTTTCGCGTGGCAGGCGTGGCGCTTCGTGACATTCAGACGTGTTCTGTAACGTGTCGAAAGTCGTTTTGTGTGGCATGCGCAATACTTTGGCGACGTTTTCAAAAGATGTGTTGCAGTTTTCGTGGCACTTTGGACGTGTCCATCGTCATTTTGCATGGCAGGCGCAGCACTTATAGACATGTCGTGTTGCGTGTTTTTTGCATATCGCATTGGCAGGGCTGCGTTAATTGGCGACAAGGTGCAAATGCCGTGGCAGGCGTGGCTTTTTGATGCTTTTTGTGACATGTGCTGAAAATTGACGGAAGCTTCGCACGAAACATCGATCTTGAGGTAGCAAAATTAAGAGGTTCCTAGGAAACTCGTAGGACATTGTCGATTTTGAAGCTACAAAGTGTGAAAATTGGAGGAAGTCTCGCACGAAATGCTCGTTTTGGTGCTCCCACCTGTCTCGTCTCCAGTCTCTGGTTTTCCTGTGGCCTCGCCGTGTCTATGGGGGAAGCTGCAAAACTTGTCCTTTTGTCATGTTGCAAAATGTCAAAATTGGAGGAAGTCTCGTACGAAATGCTCGTTTTGGTGCTCCCACGTGTCTTGTCTCGAGTCGCTGGTTTTCCTGGGAGGGCTAATTATTTTAGGATTTTTTTTTTTGATCAGGTTTAGGAATTATTTTTGGATTCCTGCTTCGCTGCTTTTCCTGCTTTTCCTGCTTCTCTGCTTTCCTGCTTTTCCTGATTTTCCTGCTTTTCCTGCTTTTCCTGCTTCTCTGCTTTTCTGCTTTTTTGCTTTTCTGCTTCTCCTGCTTCTCTGCTTCTCTGCTTTTCTGCTTTTTTGCTTTTCTGCTTCTCCTGCTTCTCTGCTTCTCTGCTTTTCTGCTTTTTTGCTTTTCTGTTCTTCCTGTTTCTTTGCTTCTCTGCTTTTCCTGCTTTTCCTGCTTCTCTGCTTTTCTGCTTTTCCTGCTTCTTTGCCTTTCTCCTGTTTTGCTTTTGTGCGTTTCCTGTTTCTTTGCTTCTCTGCTTTTTTGCTTCTCTGCTTTTTTTTTGCTTTGCCTGCTTTAAATACTTGATTTTCATGTAAGATGCATTTTGCACAGTATTTACATCCCTGAGTATCACATGACCAATGACCAACCTTCTCTTGAAAACTAGCAACGTAACATGTGAGAAGAGGTGCTTGCATTCTGCTTCGGGGGGAGGCGCTGCGCCCTCCCCCCAATCCCCCCCTCCCGCTTTTTTTAATTTAAACTTAAACCCAAGTTACATTAGTTGGTTTTTGCGAACTAACCTTCTCTGGAAAGCTGACAGGATTACATGTGATAGATAGATAGATAGATAGATAGATAGATAGATAGATAGATAGATAGATAGATACTAGTAGATAGATAGATACTAGTAGATAGATAGATACTAGTAGATAGATAGATACTAGTAGATAGATAGATACTAGTAGATAGATAGATACTAGTAGATAGATAGATACTAGTAGATAGATAGATAGATAGATAGATAGATAGATAGATAGATAGATAGATAGATAGATAGATAGATAGATAGATAGATAGATAGATAGATAGATAGATAGATAGATAGATAGATAGATAGATAGATAGATAGATAGATAGATAGAGATATAGATAGATAGATAGATAGATAGATAGATAGATAGATAGATAGATAGATAGATAGATAGATAGCTGATAGATAGCTTGGTAGATAGATAGCTAGATAGATAGATAGCCAGCTAGATGGATAGATAGCTAGAGAGATAGATAGCTAGATACCTCGATAGATAGATGGCTAGATAGATAGCTAGATAGATAGATGGCTAGATAGATAGCTAGATAGATAGATAGCTAGCTAGATAGACAAAGAGGTAGCTAGATAGATACCTAGATAGATAGATAGGTAGATAGATAGCTAAATAGATAGGTAGATAGTTAGCTAGATAGATAGATAGCTAGATAGATAGCTCGATAGCTAGATAGCTGGATAGACAGCTGGATGGCTAGATAGATAGCTAGATAGATAGAAAGCTAGATAGCTAGATAGATAGTTAGCTAGATAGCTCGATAGCTAGATAGCTGGATAGACAGCTGGATGGCTAGATAGATAGATAGCTAGATAGATAGAAAGCTAGATAGCTAGATAGCTAGATAGCTAGATAGATAGTTAGCTAGATAGCTAGATAGGTAGATAGATAGCTAGCAAGATAGCTAGCTAGATAGGTAGATAGATAGCTAGATAGATAGATAGCTTGCTAGATAGATAGATAGCTTGCTAGATAGATAGCTAGCTTGCTAGATAGATAGCTAGCTAGATAGCTAGATAGCTAGCTAGCTGGATAGATAGCTAGCGCCCTCCCTCAATCCCCCCCACCCGCTTTTTATCTAATCCCAAGCTTCCGCATCTGTAAATATTTGGGTGAACATGCTCACATGTAGAGCATCCCATGCAAAATGGGTGAACATGCCAAAATGTGGCAAATACCATACAAAATGGAAGGTGAACATGCCCACATGTAGGAAATCCCATGCAAAATGGAAGGTGAACATGCCAAAATGTGGCAAATACCATGCAAAATGACAAATTCAAGTTCCAAACCGTTGCAAACACTAGGCAAATGGTACCAGCCAAGAAATCCAAAAAAAAATCCCAAACCTGCTCCAAAAAAAAATCCTAAAACTATTTCACACCCGTTTTCCTGTGGCGTCGCCGTGTCTATGGGGGAAGCTGGAGCACATCTCCTATTCGAATGTGTCCAAGCAGGTTGTCATGTCCTTTTGCGTGGCAGGCGTGGCACTTTGTGACATTCCAACCTGTTTGATAACGTGTCGAAAATATCAAAATTGGAGGAAGTCTCGCACGAAATGCTCGTTTTTTTGCACCCACGTGTCTCGTCTCGAGTCTGTGGTTTTCCTGTGGCGTCGCCGTGTCTATGGGGGAAGCTCCGCACTCCACACTCTACACTTTACACTCCACACTCCACAATTTACACTTTAGACTCCACACTCTACACTTTACACTCCACACTTTACACTTTGCACTTTACACTCCTCACTCCTCACCTGAGACTCTACACTCCACACTCCACACTTTACACTGCACTCTACACTTTCCACTCCTCACTCCTCACTCTACACTTTACACTCCACACTCCATACTTTACACTCCACACTCTACACTTTACACTACACACTCCTTA
Source organism: Cladocopium goreaui (assembly GCA_947184155.2). NCBI lineage: Eukaryota > Dinophyceae > Suessiales > Symbiodiniaceae > Cladocopium > Cladocopium goreaui. Next base: position 5,719 of record CAMXCT020003402.1, on the reverse strand, counting down.
CTTTACACTCCACACTTCACACTCCACACTTTCCACTCCACACTTTACACTTTACACTCCTCACTCCACACTCTACACTCCACACTTTGCGCTTTACATTCCACATTCCACACTCCACACTTTACTGTACACTCCCCACTCCACACTCCACACTTTATACTTTACACTCCTCACTCCACACTCCACACTTTACACTCCTCACTCCACACTCCACACTTTGCACTTTACACTCCTCACTCCACACTCTACACTCTACACTCCGCACTCCACACTCTACACTCCACACTCTACACTTTACACTCCATACTCCACACTCTACACTTTACACGCCCCACTCCACACTTTACACTCCACACTCCTTACTCCACACTCTACACTTTCCACTCCACACTGCAGACGGATAACAAGGGAAACATGTAGGGTATGTGCGTCACTGCATATCCATGTGTATTGACATCTGTACCATTAACATACGTGTGAGCATTCGGGTTCGTGGGCTTCATCTTGTTTTGATCGGGTACATCCCCAAATTTGGCTCCAAAAAAAACACGAGAGGCAGGCGACCTTCGGTGAAAAACATGAGATTGTGCGACTCGCAAAACCTGACACCTTCTTCTCGCTGGAGACTGGGCCTTTGACGAATGTGGGTTTACCCAAGGCCATAGACCATCCCCAAAATCCACCAGAAATGGGTAGGATTGAAACCATCCCCAGTCATGGTAGGTTTATTGTTGGATTTTCCCACCAGATAACCTGGGTTTTTCAGCAATTTCTTCAAGGTTGCTTCAACCTATTTTCAGGTAAATGTGGGGGGTAACACATGTGACGGTACCTCTTTGTTCGCACAATGTGTACCTCTGGGTTATTTTGGGGGTTGGGAGCAACCCCGAAAGGAGAAGACTTTGGTACACTCTATGGGTCATTTTAAGTTAGCTGCTGTATAGAGCAAGTTTCGACCCATCTCCGCATGAGTTTGTCCAAAGAACCCATGCGCCAAAAGGATTGTTGATTGGGTTTTCTGATCAGAACGGTTCACCCCCCAGCATTGGAGTTTGCTCCCCATTTTTGGAAGGTCACGTCGCCCGTAGGAGCGCTGGACTGTTGTGAGTCAAGGAACCCTCGATCTGTTTTTACAAATATGCAGCTCTTGCGTGGTTTTGAAAATTGTGAATATTCATGCCTACAGAATATACTGTAACACTGCAAGGCGATGAAAGAATTAGATTGAGTGTGTTGTTCTTAAGCACTGCGAAGGTCACTGAATTTGTCCTTGCATTCTCTTCCGTTTTCTTTTCCTTGGCGGTCAGCGAGTTTCTTTTCAGATCTTTGAGTGTAGCATCATTGATGTGAGAAAGCTGAAGAAAAGATCTTACAGCCTAGCATCAAGGATGTTTGAAAGTTGAAGAACAGATCTTTCAGCGTAGCATCATCTACCCTCTGGTAAACGTTTACAAAGAACTATGGAAAGATCCACCATGCTATTTATGGTTAAATCCACTGCTTCTATGGCCATTTTCAATAGCTTTTTCCCGAGAGCGTCTGAGCGCAGGGTTCTTCCAATAGTGGGGGTCTGTAAAACATCTTCTCATCTTCACATCTCATCTTCACATTCTCTCATCTTCACATCTTCTCATCATCTTCACATCTGCTCATCTTCACATCCTCTCATCTTCAAATCCTCTCATCTTCACATCCTCTCATCTTCACATCTCATCTTCACATCCTCTCATCTTCACATCTTTTCATCTTTACATCCTCTCATCTTCACATCCTCTCATCTTCACATCCTCTCATCTTCACATCTCATCTTCACACCCTCTCATCTTCACATCTTTTCATCTTTACATCCTCTCATCTTCACATCCTCTCATCTTCACATCTCATCTTCACATCCTCTCATCTTCACATCTGCTCATCTTCACACCTTCCCATCTTCACATCTGCACATCTTCACACCTTCCCATCTTCACATCTTCTCATCTTCACATCTTCTCATCTTCACATCTTTTCATCTTCACATCCTCTCATCTTCACATCCTCTCATCTTCACATCCTCTCATCTTCACATCTCATCTTCACATCCTCTCATCTTCACATCTTTTCATCTTTACATCCTCTCATCTTCACATCTTTTCATCTTTACATCCTCTCATCTTCACATCCTCTCATCTTCACATCTTTTCATCTTTACATCCTCTCATCTTCACATCCTCTCATCTTCACATCTGCTCATCTTCACATCCTCTCATCTTCACATCTGCTCATCTTCACACCTTCCCATCTTCACATCTGCTCATCTTCACATCTGCTCATCTTCACACCTTCTTTCACATCTTCTCATCTTCACATCTGCTCATCTTCACATCTTCTCTCACATCTGCTCATCTTCACATCTGCTCATCTTCACATCTTCTCTCACATCTGCTCATCTTCACATCTGCTCATCTTCATATCTGACTCATCTTCTTCACATCTTCTCTCATCTTCACACCTTTCCCATCTTCACATCTGCTCATCTTCACATCTGCTCATCTTCACATCTGCTCATCTTCACATCTGCTCATCTTCACATCTTCTTATCTTCACACCTGCTCACCTTCTCTCTCACGCATTCTTTTTATCTTTCTCTCTTAAGGCCGAGGGTGGTGCCGGCGGCGAGTCACGAAACGTCAACCCTTTCGCACGAAATGAGGGTCGATCGGCAAAAACTGAGGTAAAATTGCGATTTGACTTGTCCTGGAGCAACACTTTCGCACGAAATGAGGGTCGATCGGCAAAAACTGAGGTAAAATTGCGATTTTACTTGTCCTGGAGCAACCCTTTCGCACGAAATGAGGGTCGATCGGCAAAAACTGCAGTAAAATTGCGATTTTACTTGTCCTGGAGCAACCCTTTCGCACGAAATGAGGGTCGATCGGCAAAAACTGCAGTAAAATTGCGATTTTACTTGTCCTGGAGCAACCCTTTCGCACGAAATGAAGGTCGATCGGCAAAAACTGCAGTAAAATTGCGATTTTACTTGTCCTGGAGCAACCCTTTCGCACGAAATGAAGGTCGATCGGCAAAAACTGAGGTAAAATTGCGATTTTACTTGTGCTGGAGCAACCCTTTCGCACGAAATGAGGGTCGATCGGCAAAAACTGAGGTAAAATTGCGATTTTTCGTGTGCTGGAGTAACCCTTTCGCACGAAAAGGGGTTTGTGTGTACGAGCGTTTCTGTGTAAAGATGTTTGTGTGTAAAAGTGTTTGTGTGTACAAGTGCATCTGTGTAAAAGTGTTGTGTGTAAAACCTTCTGTGTGTTCAAGCCTTTGTGTGTAAACGGGTTTGTGTGTACGAGTGTTTCTGTGTAAAGAAGTTTGTGTGTAAAAGTGATTGTATGTAAAATTGCATCTGTTTAAACGTGATTGTGTGTAAAAGCTTCTGTGTGTACAAGCGTTTGTGTGTAAAAGCAGCTCCTGTGTGTAAAAGGGTCTGTGTGTAAAAGTGTCTGTGTGTAAACGTGTCTGTGTGTAAAAGTGTCTGTGTAGAAGCGTCTGTGTGTAAAAGCTTCTGTATGTAAAAGCTTCTGTATGTAAAAGCTTCTGTCTGTAAAAACTTTTGTGTGTAAAAGCTTCTGTGGGTAAAAGCTTTGTGTAAAAGCGTCTGTGTAAAAGCGTCTGTGTGTAAAAGTGTTTGCGATGCAAACTATTGTCTTGCACTTCTCACTATTTTGTCTTGATACTCCTCTTCTCGACTGCCTATAACACAGCTTTCATATATCGTTTCTAATATTGCGTCTCCATACTAACAAGAGAAGACCCTGCTCCTCTACGCTCTCGGGCCATCCGTCGTCTAGTTGTATGTTTACCAGAGGGTAGCCAGTCCCCAAGTTGAAAGGAATCGCAACCCAAAATCTGGTGCAAAACCCCACGACACTGATGACAAAAACGAAGCGCCTTTCTTGCGCTCCTAGAGGCACAAAAACACCAAAAACAAGCAGGTCCTTTGGATTCCTGTGGCAGGTGGAGGATGAGTAATATATACTGTTATAATCTGTTACAATCTGTGATATACTAATATTATACAATAATATCAACAATAATAATAACAATAATAACAATAATAACAATAATAACAATAATAATAAATACTAATATCGACTAATAGTATATACTAATATAATATCCAAAATCACCATGGCAAGTTGGCTTCCCATATGCCCTGGGTCACCACGGACTGGATTATCCAAGGAGTACACCCTGGGGAGCGCACAGAATCGGGTTGCAGAATGGACGTGCCCCTCGGGCCTGGAAAGATGACGGATCACCAGGGTCACCAGGGGTGCAGAGTTTGGCGGAGAGCAACGAGCATCATATGGGACTTCAATGGATTTTAGACATTTAAGCCCTTGTTATCCCTTGTTGGTTGATGTTTAGAGATGCTTGGTTTTTTTCCCGTTTTAGGATGGCTGTGGCCAGGTACTTCGTTTCTAACACAGATTACGCGTCATCTTCTTTGGTTGAAATTGAGGGGTTCCTATAAGTCATAGGGGATCCCCAAGTCACCATGGGTTGTAGGATGGTTTGGGGTACCCCATGACTTAGGGAAGTCCCCAAAAATTCGGGTGGATTGCTGCTCCCTCTGCCTCTCCAGGTCTAATCTTCTATGTCAACTCCAGCATCGAAGTGCCTAGCCAGACCTGTGGGAGGCTGTCCAACCGGGACGTTGTCCTGCCCCACCGGGACCGTGGTTTTGTTCGCATCCGCACACGGGATGGAAGTTGAGACCTTTGGACCGATTGGACACCCTCCGGTGTCCTCAAAGGTGGCTGGAAAATCACATGTGTCACATGGAGGTTTATAGCTGGAAAAAATCAGACCCTGCAGAGATTCACTGATGACACCGATTCGGGCACGACCCGAAATTCGGCGAAAATTTGGGACAGCGCCCCAGAAGCCGTTAGCATGGAGGCCGCGTGCCCACCATGAAACTGTACAGTGGCTGCGGTTTGGGCAAAAGGGCGGCCAGTGGGCGACCAGTCGGTGACCAGTTTGCGCAGTGGCGAAGATTTTGGAACCCAACTGCTGGGCGTAAGCAGTGTGTAAAATCCTGAAATCATCTTTGGACCAAAGTTTTTTTTTTTGTGATCTCAATGGCCGAGATGTTTGTTGGGCCACACAGGCAGTTTTTCCGGGGGTTTGTCTGAACATAATCCGTTTTCAGAGCCGCCCAAACTTGGACATAGTTGGGACCCAGTTGGTTAGATCTCCCATCAGTCTCCATTCTTATCCCATTGAATCCATCTTGCACGATTATATGGAGGTTTCCTGAAATGGGGGTATCCCTAAACCATCCATCTATAGATGGATTTTCAACCATTTTGGGGATCCCCTATTTGATTGCGTTCCGCAAGCCCGCCGGCCATAGAGAGGTGGCCCCAAGGAAGTTCGATGTGCACTCCAGGTGGTTGACCGTATACTAACCGCCCTCAGCAAAGTAGCGCCAGGTACTATGTATGAGCTTCTGGCTTGACAGCAGACCGCTGCATGGAAGGGAACAGGGTGGAAGCGGAGAGAGTTCGCCCCATGGGAGGTTGATGCGAACGCCAGGTGGAAGCCTGAGAGAGACGCAGAAGGTAAGAGAAGGAGAAGAAGAAGAAAAATAAGAAGAAGAAGAAGAAGAAGAAAAAGAAGAAGAAGAAGAAGAAAAATAAAAATAAGAAGAGGAAGAAGAAGAAGA
>CAMXCT020003401.1:40000-65000 GCA_947184155.2 Cladocopium goreaui | reverse complement strand
TAAATATACAGTTATATATATATACAAAGATATATGCATATATATATACATATATATATATGCTTTTTTTAGATACATATATATATATATTTGTATGAATATATATACACATACATTTACATTTATATACATATATATACATATATAATCATAAGAACGTATATTTACAAATGTATATACATATTAATATGTACACATATTTACATTCATATATATATATATTTATTTACGTGTATATATATGTATGTATTATGTGTATCTATTAATATGTATATACATATATATGTACGTACATATATATATACATATATATATGCAAATATATATATAGATACACATATATATTTATGTGCATATATGTATATATATACACATCTATATACATTTATATACATATATATGCATATATATAAAAAAACATTAATATTTATACATATATACATAAATAATATATATATATGTATGCATACATTAAATACATATTTTTATGTGTGTGCATAACCGCATAACATTATTAAATTAACATTTGCATCTGTACAGCAAACACGATCATCAAATGTTGAAAGGGAATTGTTTGTCGCCAAACAGAACACGCTGCACAGGCGCGTATGTACTTGCAGTGTTTTCCTCTTCGCTGTGTTGCCAATGCATCTCCGAGTGCCGAATTCTGTGCAAGAAGGCTGAAGGGAACGAAAAAAGTAGAATTCGTATTATCAGGCAGCTAGTGTTCATGACTTTCAGAGGACCGGTGCAAACCATCAAAAATGACATTGTATTCATTGTTAATGTATCCCGTTTTGGTCCTAATGTCCATCATTGAATGATCTGACTTCGCCTTCCCAAGTCCCAACCTCCTGCAACTTTGCCATTTCCATTTTTTTTTTGCGCGCCGAACAAAAACACGGCCGACCAAACGCCGCCGGCCATGATCGGCAGAAGGCAGCCATTTCAATCCACACATATTACGAAATTTCAACCAAGAGCTACGTAGTCACAGCCCCCTAATCTTTTCTGAAAAAATGGTGCCACTACCAAACTGGGTTTGCATCCACATAAAGTAATCCATCTTGGAATGATCGTTCATCTTGGTGCACCTCATGTTCAAGTACATGCATGCGCGTGTGTGTAAATGTGTATGTGCTTTTTCCTATTTTCACGTACAAATAGAAATACATAAATACATATACGTGTTTGTCAAAGGAAGTTTCGACGTCAAACTTCCGACAATATGGAAAGATGGGAAAGCAGAGGTGGGAAGAGTCAGAGAAGAGAAGAGAAGAGAAGAATAAAGAAAAAAGAAGAAAGAAGAAAGAAGATCAGAGAATAGAAAGAGTCAGAGGAAACAAGATGCAGGTGCGATTCACTACGTTTTTCCACTGATTTGTGGCTCCGGAGGGTCGAACAGTAGGCTCGCTAAAGCGGCGGGGCGGGTGCGGAGCCATCCGGCCAGATGAGAGATGAAAAATTGCGCGCCGTTGTGGCGCGAAACACATGTCAAAGTCAAAGTGTACAAAGCACACCATTCTCGGAACACTTTTGGAAGTTGAGATGTCAAAAAAGTGCAAGCCGTTGTGGCGCAAAGCACGTTTCGAAGTCAAAATGTGCAAAACACACCATTCTCCGAACACTTTCGGAAGTTGAGATGTCGCAAGAAGTGAACGCCGTTGTGGCGCGAATCACGTTTCGAAGTCTCAAAAGTGTTAAAAACTGACGGGTTCGGGGGACTTTTGGACGTTCAGATGCCGTCGTTTTGCGTGGCAGGTGCACGGGATTCAGCACCTTGCTCAAAATCAGCAAAACGTGAAAGTCTTTGTAGCAGTTTCAAAAGCAATGGCAGGCGTGGGACATTTGAAGGGGATCTGCAAAGATGCAAGTCGCGTGGCACACGCAGTACAAGAGACATGTTCATCAGAGAGATGTTAGGAGGTCAGGGCGCTGATTTCCTCAGATGGGTTGCATTTTGGCGCATCAGGTCTTCAGGTTTGCTAAGATGATTTTGCATGACAAGTGCAACACTTCGTGTGACCTGGCCTCACTTTTTCGCGGAAGGCGCCGTACTTTAGACAGATGGACTGGCGAAATCGCAAAACGCATTGGTACGAGGCCGTCAGCTGCTCTGCACTCAACTTTCCATTTTTGAAGGAAATCTCGCAGAATTGCTTCGTTTTTGATGTGTTACCAACTTCGAAAATTGAGGAAGTTTCGCAGAATTGCTTCGTTTTTGATGTTGTCAAGTTGGAAAATTGTGGAATTCTCGCAGGATTGCTGCGTTTTTGCTGTCATCAACTTCAAAAACTGAGGACGTCTCGCCGAATAGCTTCGTTTTCAATCTTGCAGAATGCTAGACAGGTAGATAAACAGATAGATAGACAGAAAGACGGCTAGATAGACAAACAGGCAGATAGAGAGATAAACAGAAAGATAGACAGGTAGATAGACAAGTGCAACTACACTACAACTACATCTACAACTACGACTACAACGGCAACTACACCACCACTTCAACTAGACTTCAACTAACAACTTCAATTACCATTTCACAACACTACAGCTACAACAACTACTACAACTACAATTACAGCTTACAACTATTGCAACTACTACAACTGCAGCTGCAACTACAACTACAACTTCAACTACACTACAAGTACAGCCACAAGTATAGCTACAACTACACTACAACTACCACTACACTAGGCTACACTAGGTTACAACTACAACTACACCTACGCGACACTACAACTACATTTACAGCTTCAACCTCCACTACACCACAACTACAACTACCACTACCAGTAAACCACACTACAACTACAACTTCAACTACAGCAACAGTTACCACTACAATACAACTACAACTACAACCACAAATACAACTACCTACACTACACCGACAGCTACAACTACGACTACAGCTACAGCTACACTTGCAGCTACAACTACAACTACAACTACACTACAGCTACAAATACAACTACAATTACCTTGCACTTCGCTACAACTTACTACATCCTGCAGTTGTGGGTGAGGTGACGAGACTCCAAAAATCACAACCATCTTTCGGTCCATCAGTGGATTCGCTCTGCCATCCGTGATTCACAACAACCAACCTCTCCTATAGGTTTCCTATTTTTGAAACTTCCGCCACCGCCTTGTGCGGCACTACTGGTACATAATGTGATTATTTGCAGTAATTATAAATAGTATAAATGCATATATATATATATACTGTATATATCGGGAGAGGATATGCGGCAAAACAAACCGGTCGGAACGAGCCAGGGTGTGATATGTAGCCTACAAAAGATTGCGTCAAATCGATGAAACTCTAAAATGCTTTATTGCGTGATAGTATTGAAGCGGCTGCCAGGGTGCAGACAAACATTTTGAAGGCCTGCGGATGCTATGATCAAGGGTGAAACTCTGCTAACAAAAATTAAGGAGAAAATCATGCACGCCGCATGCATGCTGTTGGTTTGCATCATTGCAAGCACGGCTCATTCTCCCCTAACGGAGTGGGATTCCATGGGACCTTGTGCTAGGTTAAGCTTGTTCAACCTTTTCAATGTTGCTTCAGGAAATACGCTCCAATTGGATCGGTGATGATGAGCCTCTGGTCATATAGACCCCCGCAAAGCAGGTCCAAACGTGAAGGCAAAGCTAGGATTCGCAAGGCCTTGAGGCACAGGTGTTTCCATTCACCGCTCCAAGCCGCTGCAAGATGAAAGGTCTGAAATTTGTGAGCAGCCCACCTAGACATCTTATACACTAGACAGACTGGACATGACTGGACCCTTTGCGGCACCTGCCCCAGGTATGCCTCCTGCAGGGTATGAGCTTGCAAGCAGGATAAGTCCTGGCCCGTTTTTTTTGGTTCGGAACACTGGCCTTGCTGGTATCAAAGTTTCAGAGGCTTTCTTGAGGGTTCGCATCTGAAAAGTTTCGACATTGCAGGGACAGCTTTGATGCGTCTCTCTTCTGTTGATTGTTCTATCTCCGCTATGAGCAGCACCCAGCATGCCTTCGGCACTTCTCACAGACGGAATGGCTCCAAGGTGTTTTCCTTCGGAGTGGAAACATAAGTGCAATTCCCAGCTTACCATCTTTTCAGCTGGTTCTCATCCTTTCGGAGAGTAGAAACGGCTGGCTTTGCAAAATGTGGATTTCTTGCCTGCAAATTCACGTAGTTTTCAGATGTCAGATTTTCCTTGATCTGTTGTTTTAAACCATCATAGATGCCTCAATCAACCAAAAACTATTCACCCTAAAAAAGGCATTTTGTCACCTCTGATCAGGTGTCCTAGGTCCTAGGTCTTCCTGCTCTGTCTCTTCGTTCTGTTGTCACCTGTTACCTCTCTTCATTCTGTTTGGTCCACTTGTGCTGTCTCTTTGTTTGGTATCTTCCAGCTCTTTGGATTTTGCTCGCAACAGTCTATCACGGCCACGCCTAACCCCTATATTTTGTATTATCGGTTAGCACAAATTTTGAAGTTAAGAAAAATTGGCTGGTTGGGGTTAGGCTGAAAGATGTCGAGGTCAGTAGAATCGCTTGTAAGGGTTAGTAGTAGGTCTTGTGGTAAAAGCTACATGGATCTGGTCCAATACTGATCAAGGGCTCTTTGCCTCAACATCTTACAAGCCACGAAATGGATCGAAATTGGTACCGAAAACATCAAAAAAAGAAAAAACGTTTCACAGTTTCAACGAACAAGAAACTCAAGGAGAGCATTGCTGGGAAAAACAAAGGTCACCCGGCAAAAGTTGGCACTATGCGGTGCTGTTGGCTTATGACCTATGACCGCTGCCTGTAGTATGTTGCCTCCTACAAAGGATGAGACTGTTGAAAATAATACCTGTTGGTATTCCTCATGTCTGGCGAATTTGCCACGCTCTCAATGTAACACAGATTGGTATTGGGCACAAATTGCACAATGCATTGATATATATCCGCCGACCCCTGCCGTCAGCAGGGGGAGCGCGTCAGAGGAGGCCTTACTAGCAACAAGATGCCAGAAGGGGCGAAGAGTTTGTGCGGAACGAAAGCCGGCTCCAGAAGGACACGAGCAGGGTGGCAGTTGGCAGTGTAGAAACGCAGGAAAAGTCAAGGTTTGGAGCTAGTTTCTAGTCGGTTCAGAAAGTGACGTTTGGCAGTCTGGGATACGGGCCGCGGGCCCAATCCGTCCTTCACTGCCATGGTGTTTTAGCCCTGCGACACAGTCCTTGGATTCCAGCTTGGACCGAAGCGGTGCAGAACGAAAGCCGGCTCCAGGAGGACACGAGCAGGGTGGCAGTTGGCAATGCAGAAACGCAGGAAAAGTCAAGGTTTGGAGCTGGTTTCTAGTCGGTTCAGAAAGTGACGTTTGGCAGTCTGGGATACGGGCCGCGGGCCCAATCCGTCCTTCACTGCCATGGTGTTTTAGCCCTGCGACACGGTCCTTGGACTCCAGCTTGGACCGAAGCGGTGCAGAACGAAGGCCGGCTCCAGGAGGACACGAGCAGGGTGGCAGTTGGCAGTGCCGAAACGCAGGAAAAGTCAAGGTTTGGAGCTAGTTTCTAGTCGGTTCAGAAAGTGACGTTTGGCAGTCTGGGATACGGGCCGCGGGCCCAATCCGTCCTTCACTGCCATGGTGTTTTTAGCCCTGCGACACGGTCCTTGGACTCCAGCTTGGACCGAAGCGGTGCAGAACGAAAGCCGGCTCCAGGAGGACACGAGCAGGGTGGCAGTTGGCAGTGCAGAAACGCAGGTAAAGTCAAGGTTTGGAGCTAGTTTCTAGTCGGTTCAGAAAGTAACGTTTGGCACTCTGGGCTACGGGCCGCAGAACGAAAGCCGGTTCCAGGAGGACACGAGCAGGGTGGCAGTTGGCAATGCAGAAACGCAGGAAAAGTCAAGGTTTGGAGCTAGTTTCTAGTCGGTTCAGAAAGTGACGTTTGGCAGTCTGGGATACGGGCCGCGGGCCCAATCCGTCCTTCACTGCCATGGTGTTTTAGCCCTGCGACACGTCCTTGGACTCCAGCTTGGACCGAAGCGGTGCAGAACGAAAGCCGGCTCCAGGAGGACACGAGCAGGGTGGCAGTTGGCAGTGCAGAAACGCAGGAAAAGTCAAGGTTTGGAGCTGGTTTCTAGGCGGTTCAGAAAGTGACGTTTGGCAGTCTGGGATACGGGCCGCGGGCCCAATCCGTCCTTCACTGCCATGGTGTTTTAGCCCTGCGACACGGTCCTTGGACTCCAGCTGGGACCGAAGCGGTGCAGAACGAAAGCCGGCTCCAGGAGGACACGAGCAGGGTGGCAGTTGGCAGTGCAGAAACGCAGGAAAAGTCAAGGTTTGGAGCTAGTTTCTAGTCGGTTCAGAAAGTGACGTTTGGCAGTCTGGGATATGGGCCGCAGGCCCAATCCGTCCTTCACTGCCATGGTGTTTTAGCCCTGCGACAGGGTCCTTGGACTCCAGCTTGGACCGAAGCTGTGCAGAACGAAAGCCAGCTCCAGGAGGACACGAGCAGGGTGGCAGTTGGCAGTGCAGAAACGCAGGTAAAGTCAAGGTTTGGAGCTAGTTTTAGTCGGTTCAGAAAGTAACGTTTGGCAGTCTGGGCTACGGGCCGCGGGCCCAATCCGTCCTTCACTGCCATGGTGTTTTAGCCCTGCGACAGGGTCCTTGGACCCCGGGCCTGGGCCGGAGCTGGGCAGAACGAAAGCCAGCTCCAGGAGGACACGAGCAGGGTGGCAGTTGGCAGTGCAGAAAACGCAGGTAAAGACAAGGTTTGGAGCTAGTTTCTAGTCGGTTCAGAAAGTAACGTTTGGCAGTCTGGGCTACGGGCCGCGGGCACAATCCGTCCTTCAGTGCCATGGTGTTTTAGCCATGCGACAGGGTCCTTGGACTCCAGCTTGGACCGGAGCTGGGCAGAACGAAAGCCAGCTCCAGGAGGACACGAGCAGGGTGGCAGTTGGCAGTGCAGAAACGCAGGTAAAGTCAAGGTTTGGAGCTAGTTTCTAGTCGGTTCAGAAAGTAACGTTTGGCACTCTGGGCTACCGGCCACAGAACGAAAGCCGGCTCCAGGAGGACACGAGCAGGGTGGCAGTTGGCAATGCAGAAACGCAGGAAAAGTCAAGGTTTGGAGCTAGTTTCTAGTCGGTTCAGAAAGTGACGTTTGGCAGTCTGGGATACGGGCCGCGGGCCGAATCCGTCCTTCACTGCCATGGTGTTTTAAAGCCCTGCGACACGGTCCTTGGACTCCAGCTTGGACCGAAGCGGTGCAGAACGAAAGCCGGCTCCAGGAGGACACGAGCAGGGTGGCAGTTGGCAGTGCAGAAACGCAGGAAAAGTCAAGGTTTGGAGCTAATTTCTAGTCGGTTCAGAAAATTACGTTTGGCAGTCTGGGGTCCTTCACTGCCATGGTGTTTTAGCCCTGCGACACGGTCCTTGGACTCCAGCTTGGACCGAAGCGGTGCAGAACGAAAGCCGGCTCCAGGAGGACACGAGCAGGGGGGCAGTTGGCAGTGCAGAAACGCAGGAAAAGTCAAGGTTTGGAGCTAGTTTCTAGTCGGTTCAGAAAGGGACGGCAGTCTGGGATACGGGCCGCGGGCCCAATCCATCCTTCACTGCCGTGGTGTTTTAGCCATGCGACACGGTCCTTGGACTCCAGCTTGGACCGAAGCGGTGCAGAACGAAAGCCGGCTCCAGGAGGACACGAGCAGGGTGGCAGTTGGCAGTGCAGAAACGCAGGAAAAGTCAAGGTTTGGCGCTAGTTTCTAGTCGGTTCAGAAAGTGACGTTTGCTCGGAGTACAAACGAATGCGGGTTGGCAAGTTTGGCAGTGGCCCAGAAACGCAGGAAAAGTCAAAGGTTTGGAGCTAGTTCTATCTTCGAAAGTGGAGTTGGGCAGTCTGGGATACGGGCCGCGGGCCCAATCCGTCCTTCACTGCCATGGTGTTTTAGCCCTGCGACACGGTCCATGGACTCCAGCTTGGACCGAAGCGGTGCAGAACGAAAGCCGGCTCCAGGAGGACACGAGCAGGGTGGCAGTTGGCAGTGCAGAAACGCAGGAAAAGTCAAGGTTTGGAGCTAGTTTCTAGTCGGTTCAGAAAGGGACGTTTGGCAGTCTGGGATACGGGCCGCAGGCCCAATCCGTCCTTCACTGCCATGGTGTTTTAGCCCTGCGACACGTCCTTGGACTCCAGCTTGGACCGAAGCGGTGTAGAACGAAAGCCGGCTCCAGGAGGACACGAGCAGGGGGGCAGTTGGCAGTGCAGAAACGTAGGAAAAGTCAAGGTTTGGAGCTAGTTTCTAGTCGGTTCAGAAAGTGACGTTTGGCAGTCTGGGATACGGGCCGCGGGCCTAATCCGTCCTTCACTGCCATTGTGTTTTAGCCCTGCGACACGGTCCTTGGACTCCAGCTTAGACCGAAGCGGTGCAGAACGAAAGCCGGCTCCAGGAGGACACGAGCAGGGTGGCAGTTGGCAGTGCAGAAACGCAGGTAAAGTCAAGGTTTGGAGCTAGTTTCTACAAAAAGTTTCCCGGTTCAAAGTGACGTTTTGGCAGTCTGGGATACGGCCGCGGCCCAATCCCGTCCTTCACGTCACTGCCATGGTTGTTTAAAAGCCCGGCGACACGGTCCTTGGACTCCATTCTTGGACCGAAGCGGTGGCGAACGAAAGCGGCTCCAGGAGGACACCAATGGCAGAACCGCAGAAAAGTCAAGGTTGGGAGCTATTTTCTAGTCGGTTCAGAAAGTGACGTTTGGCAGTCTGGGGCCCAATCCCTTCACTGCCATGGTGTTTTTAGCCCTGCGACACGGTCCTTGGACTCCAGCTTGGACCGAAGCGGTGCAGAACGAAAGCCGGCTCCAGGAGGACACGAGCAGGGTGGCAGTTGGCAGTGCAGTGTCGTCTCGGGTCTCTTTAGGATGCCATTTAAAGTTTCATACTGCGGTTACGAACGGGGGCTTCGGGTATGGGTCTTAAGTGCTAGAGCAACCCTTTAGGTCCCCAAGACACCTGGCCAATGACGAAAGCTCCTATTTCTTGAGCCATGAAAAAGTGTCAGAGCACATAGTTGTGCGTGTCATCCTGCAGGGGTCCATGCTGCTTGCATGTGCACAGTGCCAAACGCACATACAAATGGTTTGTTTAGGTCAGTTTCTGGTTTCTTTAGGGTTCATTTCATGCTTACGACACAGAGGCAGGCATGACCCTCCAGTGTCCAGGGGTCGGCGGCAGAGGGCGTAGCCCTTTAATAATGGTTGAACTTCTTGAACCCAGGTCGGGGATTTGATGGGCAAGTGCCTGGTTTCAGGCTGGATTCAAGCAGTTTCTCCAAAATCTGGTATCCAGGAAACATCGCAACATTTGCAAAGCCCACGTAGCCATGAAAGTTCCTAAGTCAAGTACCTCACATGAAGTAGTGAAACTTGGCATGATTTCAGGCCCCGCACAAATACCCCTGTACCAGTAAGCATACCAAAGGGGGTCTTGAGGGCATCATAAAGATAGGAGCTGGGACAAATGAAGAAGAAGAAGAAGAGGAGGAGGAGGAGGAGGGGGGGAGAATTGGAAATCAGACAACTCCAGACCACGGGGCCTCACAAGTTCAATTCTCAATTTGCTGTACATAGCCTGCCGCTTTTCCACTGACTCCTTATTGCTTGAAAGTATGATCTCCCAATGCTACCAATATATACTGTGTTTTGCCCGTCTTCAACCCGGATTCCTTAGTGTACAACAAAAAACAACACTTATCTTGACTTTGGCACGCACTTCAAAAAAACCTTATGACTAGTTTCAACGACCCATCTAAGACATTGCCAAACGAAGTTTAGTTCGAAAAGTACCGAGTTACGGATGAATGCCCAGAGGCAGTCTGTTCATCATGTCATCGCACCATGTCATCATCATGCCATCACACCATGTCATCATGTGATCATCATGTCACAGCAGTTCGGCGTGGGAGCGGTAGAGCAGAGTGACACTTCGGGAGCGCATGAATTCGCGGGTGAAAACACTCTCGAGCGCGAAACCCTATGTTTTAAAGGATAATGTGGCTCCAGGGGTCGCCGAAGTAGGTTCGGGGCTCGATCTGGGAATTTTTCGAAAAAAAGTGCACAGGACTGTGGCGAAAGTTTGGTTTGCGCTGCAAAACGTTGAAAAAAACTGTCACGTTCGGAGCCCTTTTGGAAGATGAGGCCGGCAAAATGTGCAGAGGACTGGCGAGAGTTCGACTTGCACTTGAATATGCCAAAAAAATAACTCACGGTCCCGGAGCACTTTTGGAAGATGGTGTCCGCGAAATGTGCACCAGACTGTAGGGCGAGCTCAATTTGCATTTCAATGCCGCGAAAAACTGAGGGGATCGGAGCACTTTTGGAAAATGAGGTCGGCAAAATGTGCACCAGACAGTAGCGGGAGCTCGATTTGCAATTGGAAGGATTTTCTGTGCACTTCAAATGCGCCAAAAAAAATCTGAGGGGATCGAAGCACTTTGGACAATGAAGCTGGCAAAATGTGCCCGAGACTGTAGCGAGAGTTGAATTTGCACTTCAAAACCGTAAAGAACTGCGGGGATTGGAACACGTTTGGATGATGAGGTTGGCAAGATTCATTGATTCATTAATTCATTGGTTCCTTGGTGCATTGCTTCATTGGTTCATTGACTCACTGAATCGTTGAACCATTGATTCATTGCTTCGTTGATTCAATGATGCATTGATTCATTGATTCATTGAGTCGTTGAACCATTGATTCATTGATTCGTGGATTCACTCATCCATTGATTCACTCACTCACTGAATCGTTGAAACATAGATTCTTTGATTCATTGAGTCGTTGAACCATTGGTTCATTGGTTCTTTGATTTGTTGATTCACTGTTTCATTGATTCTGATATACTGATTAACTGATTCATCAACTCACGAATTCCCTCATCCATTGACTCATTGATTTCATCATTCATTGATTCATTGTTTCACTGATTCATTGGTTCAGTGGTTCACTCAGTGAGCTGTGCACGGATTATTTCATTTCATTGGCATCTCGACCACCATTTTCTCATTCGTGGATGCACCTCACAACTTCAGCAATTCACTGCTTCTGCATCGCAAAAGCTCTCCTATGGTAGGCCATTGATTTCCTATATATAACTATAGGATACTATAGGCATTTCCTGTTTTCAAAACTTCCGCCACGGCGAGTGCCGGGCACTATCTGGTAAGACTACAAGCCACAATTCCACATTGCAAGGGAAGGAGCGTGCTTCCAAACATGTCAGCAACCTTCCAGGTACACTGCCAACCAAACAATTTTGTCGCCAGAAAGCGCCGTGGCCTAGAGTCTTTTGGAATGTAGACGTTGCGTCGGTCAAACCAGTCAAACCTTGCAAGCCAAATGCAGGTCAGGTCATCTGAACTCGTGGCACTAATCGTTGCTGGATGCAGAACGCCTCTTTGAACCTTCTACCCATGCTTTACTGGGCCAAACAGAGCACTGCGATTGCTTCTTGATTGAGATGGCCATTGCTTGACGAAGCACGAATTGAGCAAAGCAGTCTTGCAGTGCTCTCTTTGTCTTGATTTGGGTCCCATGCGTGTGCTGTGATACAGGCTTGTTGGGGTCATGCCTCAGACATTGCAGCTTCCACTTCAGGAAGCGAGCAGGAATGCTGCAAGCTGCATGAATATACAAGAGACCATCGCAAGTCCTGCATAATTGCATACCTTGGGGGACGCAAACTATGGCACATGCAACAATACAATCGCACCTATCTTGCACACAGAGTGCATCCTGTGCCTGCTACAGACTACAGTGACGATAGTAGGGGATGTAAGCTTGGAACCTCACGCTCGAACTACATCTTGAACTACATCATCAGGACGGAGTTACGTGCAGTGAATGTGAAGAATCCAACTGGTTGCCTTGAAGTACACCACACACCAGGGAATAACAAAAACGTTCTGAAGCAGGGGTTCGCACAATAAACTGTTCCGAACAGCAACTTGTCAACAAGAGGGCTGTAAAATACTTTCCAAGGTTCTAAATCTAAACGAAAGCAATGCCAAAAGCAATATCAATGCAAGGTTTTCCGACAAAACAGTTTCCGAAGGCGCGGTTCCAAAAAAGGGGGTTCCACAACCAGAAGGCTCACAAGACATAAGGTTCTCCAAAGCATAAGACTCCCCAACGAAAGGTTTTAACCAAATTCCCGACAAGAAGATTAGCAACAGAAGATTTGGAGAGCAGGCTGCGGGCGAAGGGCGCTCAGTAATTCTTCAACATGATATTCCCAAAGAGCCATGTTGAGAGGATGGTCCTGTCCTCCAATAAGCCCAAAGCAAAACAAACGAGAAGCAAACAGAGTGTAAAGCTTCTGGACAGAGCATGAATACGTCCAACCAAATAGCCCTACCAGAACAGCAAACACATTTCAAGACAGGAAGACTATCATCTCTGGAAAGCAAATCAACGAAAGCGCCCAGAGACCCGTACACGATTTCCAACACCGAGGACGAAAAAATAAGCGTCAAGCAAGCGCCAAGCCCTTCTGAAAAATCTCGGAGCTTGAACGCATTCTGTAATCTGCGAGGCCCAGACTTTGCAAAAGGCCAAGGGAATCGAAGGTTGTCAAAGTCAAACCACTCCTCTGGTGGTAGGACCTGTCAGATCAAGTGCTCAACTGATTTGTCTTCATCTCTTTCGATACTCAAAGGATACAAATGAGGATTTAGGAGCTCTATATACTGCTTGGCAATTTACACCACAAACTGATTCTTGTGCATGCTGGAGTTCGGCTGTAAATTGCTTGGAACCCACCGATCTCATCCTTTTGTATGGGATGGTCCATAGCTATTCCTGTTGTGAATATTAACAATCCCTATGAAACCGAGTGGTATAACTCGGTATTACTCGGTTTGACCCATTGTCATAAACAGCCCACAAATGTATCGTTGATGGTCATGGTGCCATGCAAAAAAAAAATCAAAGCCTACCAGAGCGAGACAGAGAGACAGTCTTTGTCACGGACCAAGCACTCCCGGCACCCACTTGGCAAGTCACTGCGCCGCGGATGTGGTACCTCCACAGCCATTGAGGACATTGGACTTTGATCTTATGGTGCTTGAAATGCTATAAGCTATGGTGTGTTCCTTCAAGACCTGTAGCCTATAGCAAATGCTGAAAGTGCTGAGTTTGATGGCAGAACCTGATCAAGCAAAAAGGGTGTTTCAGATTTCAGAGTGTCAGATTTAAAACTCATTAAAACTCCGAGGAGAAGTGAGACTACTTCAATGATGCCCAAAGAACCTTTTTCACTGGGCATCACCATCTCTTGCACTAAATTCAAACAGTGACCTATCTGATGAAATAAACCGAGGCACAATCTGAGCCCTAAGTCAAGCAAGAACATGATATGTTCCCTTCATTGTCCTCGTTGCGGGTGTATGGAGACTGCCACTCATCGCCAGCAGCGCACTGACTCAAGATCTCTTCCCTAGTTTGAAGCTGCCCCCTTAGTCATCAGTTCTTTGAGAGTCAAAATACGAGTCAAAATGATGCAGACATGCACAAAAGTGCTGACCATGTGTGTTCAACAAGCGTCCACTGGACTTTCAGCTTTACAATGTTTAGCAGCACTTTAAACTTGATATCTTTCACTGGCGTTACGGCGTTCACTTTTACTTTTCCTCTCTCTCTCTCTCTCTCTCTTTCTCCCTCTCTGTTTGACAAGCCAAAGCGCTTGCAAGCAATGAGCTTCTCTCCAGAGTACCTGCAACTCGGTCACAGGACAGTCACGAAGCCTGCGAAACTTTGCCACCTCCTGTGCTATGCCGTAAAGCAATGTAAAGCAAAGGTATAGAGACAGAGACACAGTAGAGAGACACTATAGATTACTATAGATGGTATAGGGACATACAGTGAACACCTTGGAACTTTGATGAACTTTGCGGGTCACGGATCCACGTAGTGGGTGCGCTGGATGCCGCTGATGACTTGCCCGTCTGCTTCGACAGCATCTCCAAGATGGCTCATGCCAGAGAGGACCATTTCCTCTGAACAAATTGACTTGCAACATGCGGAAGAAAAGAAAAATTAGAAAAGGTAGGACAAGAACTATACATTCGGGCAATTGGACTCAGGACTTACTGCAAGGACATCATTCTGACTTAGTAAAGATCTATGTAGTCTGTGGACCCATGCATTGCATTTGGCCAAGGACGGCCCAAGGCTTTGGTGTCCTGAGTATTTTATGACAAATCCTCAGTGTCCTCAATGCTCCAAAAGATGCTAAGCACGAGACACGCTCCATTTCCTCACGCATCCTTAGACCACAAAAGAAAAACCGCACCATGCCTTTTGGGAGATTCGCTCTTGGATCCTCTAAACAAATCTAAACACATGTGTAGGGAATTAACAGAAAACAAAGAACGTTGGGAGGGTAAAGGGCGAAAGAGGCAGGTATAGTGAAAGAGCGGTGTGTGAGGAATTGGGAGATACGAAGTGGAGAGTAAGTCTGATGATGCTGATGCTGCTGATGCTGATGATGCTGATGGTAACGATAATATGGTCTGGCGACAATGTCCCCAGGGGGATTGAGCCAGGGCAAAACTGCTTGTGAAAGGGGACGGGAAAAATGTCTAAAACTTTAGTAGTTCAAAGAAGTTTTAGTAATGTATGTCTGTATGTGTATTTTTATATATATACGCATATTATAGCAGCATAACAACTCATGTTTAAACTATCAAAAGAACATAACAACCTACCATATCACCCCCTCATTCCTTTTTCACAAATCAGAACAAAGTACCATATCATATATGCATTTCAGATTTTTTGGGGGGAGGTAGTTAACTGTGAAGTTTCATGCGATTGGAGATTCCAGCCCCTGCCGAATAACTTGATAAAGCAAGAGGGGTTTCAGCTAGCAGAAGCTAGCTTTCCTGATTTCAGGACGCCTTTGCGTCAAGTTCTGCCAAGAAACTGCCTCTGCTGGGCAGCGTCCATTGCATCAAGAAGTTGCCTTGCCTGAGAGTTGAGACGTGGGTGGAGCTTCATTTTCATCAGAGCCTGTCAAGATTCCACAAAGCTTTGCTTAAAACTTGAAATCACCTCGTCATTCTCCGTATCTTCAGCATAAAATCGCTTTCCGGCCCGTTGCGCCAATAGTTTTGTATTCTGTACTCGTATGCCCTGCCTTCACAACGTCAACCCACTCACCATTCGGACCTTTTGCAAAGCGCGTAAGATATTGTCGATCCTCTGGGATGGGCGAAGAAAGCGACGTTCTATGCAGAGTGGAAGGCTCAACGCGGATAAGACTGTGATAAGACCTAAACATGTCTTTGGATGTCTTTGGATGTCTTTTTGGATGTCTTGACTGGAACGTCCTGTCTTGCGTCGTGATGTTCTTGCTCCCATATCCCTACCGATAATTCTATGCCTGACATTTCCCAGCTGTCCTGGCCCATGTTCTGCTCAGGTACGTAGACATATGAGTTGTACCTCCGCGTTCACAACAAGAAAATGTGCCTTCTCTATCCTTCTCTCTTCAATAAGTCAAATGGAAGGATGTGACTGGTCACCAGCGTATGGGGTGGATAGGGGAGTCAAAGCTGCCCCCTATGGTTCTTTGCAATTTTAGAGAATCGTAATCCTGCACTAGAGCATCACTAGAGCATAGCTCGGAAACAAATCAAATATCAAAAGTCCAGGTGGGCGCACCAGGACTTCATTGGGACCTGCGGCACGGGCGCCAAAGAGCCCTCCGGATCCGGCCTCGATTTGAGCAGAGAAATGCCGAGATGTTTTTGCAGTGCCAAACGGATGCATTGTAACACACAGGTTGTAAATGTTGTAAATGTTGTAGAACTCAATTTAAGTTAAACCTAGTTCACGATGTTCAGCTATGTTCACCTCTGCAAGGCCATTTTGGACACTGTGAGCAAGAAGTCTTCGACTGAAGAACTGGAAATGCGGGCGAAATATAGTTGATTGCAGTGCTCATAAACGAGCGCGAGAGTGAACAACATAGTCTGACCACGATTGAGATCTCTCTTTCACCCATGCATCCACACGCTTGACTTGAGAAAACTCTTTCGCGCATACTCTTACTCGTCCCACTTCCAAACCCAGCACCTGTTGATGTTAACGGATTCCGTATAAGCCAGTGCTCCCACATAGTAATAATTGTTTGACCATGTTTAGTTTAGGCAATGATTCAGTGAGGCAGTAATCTCTGGCGAGGTGACTGAGTGAGCGGTCTAGCTGGTTATATACGTGGTCATTGTGTCTGTCGCTGACCTCGCTGACCTTGATCATGTATCTTTAGTAATTATTCGAATCGCTACACACCTTATACACTGCGTTGCACAACGAGTTGTACATAGAACGCATTCCTCCTTGGAGGACTATGAAATATCTGAAGCTCTGAAAAGAAGTTATTCACTTTGGCAAAAAAAAACGGGCAACCTTCTTGCCAAATGACAAAGCTTCTCAGTCAGTTTCCTTAGTCTTCCTGGGCTTCCCAACGTTGCACACAACTCTGACCATGCAAAAGTGGCGCTGTGTTTGGGCACGGCACCGTAGAACTCCGTCCCACCAGGCTGCCTGCGTCTGAACTCTTGCCACACACACGGTGCCCAGTGGCGTGCACCTACAAGTTCAATCGTGTTATACAGCATTATGGGTCAATCATGGTTAATCCAGATCATAAAGCCTTCACGTCGCTTTATAGTTGTGCGTGCCGGTAAATAGAAGCCTATGATCGATTCATATCGATTCGTTCGATTCTATGTTCAACCGGAAGTTTCAATTTCACAAGCCTTGGTCGGGGAGCCGTCACCCGCAAGGGTGGCAGGTAGACCGGCTCCTACATGTCCGAAGCACTGGAATCGGCCTGTTTCAAAGGACAGCTCCAGTGATAAAATGTGACAAGTTGGGTACAAGATGCTACAAGTCCGACAGAATCAGGCCGATCTAATGGAAAAATCGGATCGCAGGGAAGTCACGTCCGTTCTCTTTGCGGCGCCCATGGCATTGCCATGAGTCTCCTCATTCTCAAAGCTTGGGCCTCATGGCGAGGCAAGGGCAACAGGCATGTCCAGCATGCCCAAACTGGGGTTATGGCTGGTGACAAGAATTGTCCTTTCCATATGCTTTTCCACAGAATGAGTTACACCAACTCTCGTAGCCTCGTAGTTCATCAAAATGGCTCCCAAAAGGACGCTCTACAGATTCTACATGTTACGTCCACCGCAACTCAAAGCTCGGAAGGAACCTGCAGAGTTTCTAACTCAATTCGGTTTTCCAACATCTTTCAGTAGAGAATCTCAAATCATTTCAGAACCACTGGAAAATTTTGAAAAGGTGTTCAGCCCTATGTTCCCTCGCCTGGATGGGCAACCTGCAGTGTGGCTCTCAAACAATGCGATTCTTTCATGCAACCAGTATGGGTGACGAAAACCTGACCACCTGAAGATTTTGCAGAATCAAACTATGCCTGATCCAAACAGCCAAATCCTGCCCAGGAAATACAAAGTTTGCAGCTTCGCGTGAAAGATTCGATCTTTTTCTGAGAGGCTGAGAGGTGCCGCCTGCATGGCCTGTCCATTGGGGAAGACCTTGGACAAAGGAGGTGTAGGCCTTGGTGCAGCTCAAAGCTCGATCTGGGACGTTGACCAAAAGTCAGCCCAGTGTGCAGCAAAAATAGTCACAAAAATAATCGTACAGCCAGAATGTACATAGAACATCATACAACATCATAGAACACATTGTACACTGCAGACCACTGCAGACCACTGCAGACCACTGCAGACCACTGCAGACCACTGCAGACCACTGCAGACCACTGCAGACCACTGACTTCTATATCTTCTATGCACAGTGTTTAGGTGTCCAGAACTCCGAGATCCCACGAGCACCAGAAGTTCTACCCTACCCCACCTTGACCCTTTCGCATCCGAACTTGCAGGACCTTCATGGACCACCACACTTCCAAGGAATCCAAGGAATCCAGGGTTCCAACGCCTCCATGCTTCACCTCAGCTTCGAGTCGGATGGGATTCATCCAGAGACAAGGCCTAGAAAATGACAGAAAAGCAGTAGATTGGAAAGACATGGAAAGACTAAAGACATCTGAAGACAGCTGAAGACAACTTGGAAAGCTTGCAGCTTTTGCAAGTGAAACACATCATTTATCTATGCTACCAAAATCTATCAGAAGCTGCGACGATTGTCAAAAAGCCATTCTTCAAGTTGGAAATCGCTGTAATCGTATCAGACTATCCCAAATCCAAAAATGCCCCATTCAACTGCCATTCAACTGAGTTTTGTAGGTTGGTCGGATTCGGTCGGTATGAGTCAATCAATTGCATGTCGTGCATTGTTGTGCTCTGTGGCTTTGGAGCTGCTTTGGAGCTGCGTTCAAATTGTCTCAAATTGTCTCAACCTGTTGAAGGCAAGAGTCCGCAACAAGATTTCCTGGGACAGGGACCTGAGCTCAACTCTGAGAGCAAAGGCATAAGGTGCTGAGAGCCACGTGCAGCAGTTCGTTTTCACTGAACAAAGAAGCAAAAGTACCTGCTGAGGCTTAGAGAGTCAATTGTTGCTCACGGCCACAGGAGCACCACAAGTCATTTTGGCCATGTGAACGATATGTCACACACTCTCCAACCACGCAAAAGCTAACCAGTTGGCTTGAACAAATTCCGAGACTGTTTCAAGATGAAATAGAAACTGGCAAACGCTCTAGGTGAGTGTTTCGAACAATCGGAACAAAGCAATCAAAGATTTGCTAGCTGCTAGTGCAATTTGATGCAGTATGCGTACAGCACAATGGCAAACCAACATTCTATACTTCCTTCTAAACGCTGGCTAGCACTCACTAGCACCGCGCCAAGTTGTAACGTTCGCATGCAACATCTTCTTTGAAGATGATAAAGCAGATTTTGTCGTGGTCAGCTTTTTCGTTCATCAAATCCTTAGAACGTAGGGGAAATACATGGAAATTTAGGGAAGTGGAAGGCTGTGGTTCATGCGTTTGGCCTCTGCAAGTTTGAGAGGGATGGGATACAAAATGATACGAAGCCGAAAAGAAAGGCACAAGTGACGCACAGCCAACATCATAAATACTGCACCGCAGTGCTAAGTGATGGAAATTCAGTCCAAAATCTTGCCATCGGCAGGGAAGTGTTGTCCTTACTTTGAGCCTCTGGCGACTCTGGCGACTCTGGCGGACGGCCACCCTGTTTCATCTCTGCAAAAGTCCATGACTACCAACCAGCGAACTGACCTACGGCAGGAAGTGGCCACAATGGATTGGGGAAAACATTTTTCCCTGTCACTCCTTGTCACTCCTTGTCTCCAAATTGTTGCAAATTTGCAAGAAGATTGTTTCTGCCGCAAGGTGAATAAATGGAAGACAATCAAACTGCACTCAGTGGAGGACATTGGCGATGATCAGGTCTCTGGTAGTCCTGTCGTTGGTTTAAACAGATTAAAAAGATCCAGTTCCTGCTTCTCATCGACTCTACTTCCTCGTTTTTGCACATGTATTTGGCATGTGTGTCGTTTCCGTTGCATCAAAGCCGTAGTCTGGCATGTCTTGTCCCTGACTTACTCTTAGGTGTTCCGTTGCCGGTAACAATAGAACCAAAAGAAACAGCAAACAAATTCAAGCAAATGCAAGCAAATGCAAGATGCAATCACGAACTTGCTGGAAACATCTGGAAACATTGGCCGGTTGTACTTCTCTTTCTCGAACGAGTCTGGATAGAACGCTCGCCTCACTGGAGATTTTGGGCGTGTTTCCGAGCGATTGCTATTTGGCTAATTCAAGGCTAAATTTGGTGTTCGTTTGGTTTTCGTCATGTTCGTTTGGTTCGTTTGCTGTGTTCGTTTGAAGCGTTGACAGCATTACCATGCATTACCCATGTCTCCACCGGTCCAGCCTCAGTTTTCTGATGTTGCGGTAGGACTGGTCAGCCTGGAACATCGACATGTGAACTTCCCAAACTGGACCAGGTCAAACCAGTGACTCAAACATGCTCAGACGGCGACAACTTCAAACAGAAAACAAACAGTCAAGTCTGTCATAGTCTCTCAACAGCACTCCTAAAGAGAAACCAATCATAATGTTCCTGTGGACGAAGGGTCTTCATTTCCAAGCGAGCCAGCAATTTTAGGATATGCTGGGTAGGAAAATCCAAGAGAATCCAAAAAATAGTCAAAGGAAATTTGAAGGAACTTCCGCGTTACGGATATTTATGCGGCCAAGACTGAAAGAATGAAGGAATGAATTGAATTGAAATGATCTGAGTTGAACTGAATTAAATTGAATTGAATTGAACTGAATTGAATTGAATTGAATGACTGAATGTTGAAAAGGAAGTCTCGCACGAAAGCTTCGTTTCCACATCTTCAACTTTCACTTTTTGAGGGAAGTCTCCCACGAAAGCTTCGTTTTCACATCTTCCACTCTCATTTTTTGAGGGAAGTTCCAGATTTTGATGGACGTCTTTCACTTTTTGAGGGGCACGAAAGCTTCGTTTTCACATCTTCAACTGTCACTTTTTTGAAGGAAGTCTTGCACGAAAGCTTCGTTCTTACATCTTCGTCTCGCACGAAAGCTTCGTTTTCACATCTTCCACTGCCAGAATTTGCGGGAAGTCTCGCACCAAAGCTTCGTTTTCACTTTCAGATTTTGAGGGAAGGCTCGCACGAAATGCGTTTTGAGAGTTAGCAGATGAACGAAATTCTGTGTTTTGCAGGACAAAACGTGCCTCGGAAGATGCATGGGGAAGCTTGTCTGGCGGACGGTTGCGGAACACGCTCGTTTGTACCGGGATAATGCTCGGATCGGCCGCGCATTGGAACTGCCAGTTCAGGCTTACTTTTCGCAACTTGAACTTTCAAAATTTGAAGGAAGTCTCGCACCAAAGCTTCGTTTTCACATCTTCCACTTTAAGCACTTTTTGAAGGAAGTCTAGCACGAAAGCTTCGTTTTAACATCTTCAACTTTTACTTTTTGAGGGACGTCTCGGACGAAAGCTACA
The DNA here is from genome assembly GCA_947184155.2 of Cladocopium goreaui. Lineage (NCBI taxonomy): Eukaryota > Dinophyceae > Suessiales > Symbiodiniaceae > Cladocopium > Cladocopium goreaui. Next base: position 43,974 of record CAMXCT020003401.1, on the reverse strand, counting down.
TTTTCGCATCTTCCACTTCCACTTTTTTGAGGGAAGTCTCGCACCAAAGCTTCGTTTTCATATCTTCAGCTGTCACTTTTGGAGGGAAGTCTTGCACGAAATGCGTTTTTGAGAGATCGCGGATGCACGAAATGCTGTGTTTTGCAAGGACAAAACGTGCCCCGGAAGAAGGATGGGGAAGCTTGTCCGGCGGACAGTTGCGAGACGGTCTCGGCTATGTTCGGATCATGGTCGGATCGGCCCCGCATTGGAACTGCGAGTTCAGGCTTCATTTTCACACTTTGAACTTTCGGAATTTGAAGGACGTTTTCACACGCTTTCATATCTTCCACTTTCATTTTGAGGGAAGTCTCGCGCGAAAGCTTCGTTTCACATCTTCAACTCGCACTTTTTGAGGGACGTCTCGCACGAAAGCTTCATTTTTGCATGTTCCACTTTTAGTTTTTGAGGGAAGTGCACCAAAGCTTCGTTTTCATATCTTCAGCTTTCACTTTTGGAGGGAAGACTCGCTCAAAATGTGTTTTTGACAGATAGCGGATGAACGAAAAGCTGTGTTTTGCAGGAGAAAACGTGTCCCGGAAGAAGGATGGGGAAGCTTGTCCGACGGACGGTTGCGAGACGGTCTCGGCTATGTTCGGATCATGGTCGGATCGGCCCCGCATTGGAACCGCGAGTTCAGGCTTCATTTTCACACTTTGAACTTGCAGAATTTGAAGGGTGTCTCGCACCAAAGCTTCGTTTTCACATCTTCCGCTCTAAGCACTTTTTGAGGGAAGTCTCGCATAAAACCTTTGCTTTCACATCTTCCACTTTCAGATTTTGAGTGACATCTCGCACGAAAGCTTCGTTTCCACATCTTTAGCTTTCACTTTTTGAGTCTTCCACTTCCAGATTTTGAGGGGCGTCTCGCACGAAAGCTTCGTTTTCACATCTTGCACTTTCAGATTTTGAGGGAAGTCTAGCACGAAAGCTTCGTTTTAACATCTTCAACTTTTACTTTTTGAGGGACGTCTCGGACGAAGCTACATTTTCGCATCTTCCACTTTCACTTCTTGAGGGACGTCTCACACGAAAGCTTCATTTTCACATGTTCCACTTTCACTTTTGGAGGGAAGTCTCGCACAAAATGCCTTTTTGAGAGATAGCGGACAAATACATGCTGTGTTTGCAGGACAAAACGTGTCCCAGAAGGAGGATGGGGAAGCTTGTCCGGGGGACGGTTGCGAGACGGTCTCCGCTATGTTCGGATCATGGTCGGATCGGCCCCTTATTGGAACTGCGAGTTCAGGCTTCATTTTCACACTTTGAACTTTCAAAATTTGAAGGGTGTCTCGCACGAAAGCTTCGTTTTCACATCTTTCACTTTCACATTTTGAGGGAAATCTTGAACGAAAGCTTCGTTTTCATATCTTCAGCTTTCACCTGTGGAGGGAAGTCTCGCACGAAAAGCTTCGTTTTCATATCTTCAGCTTTCACTTTCAGAGGGAAGTCTCGCACGAAATGCGTTTGTGAGAGATAGCGGATGGTCAAAGTTGGCGTAGTAATACTATTGTCTTTTGCAGCTGGACATCGTAAATCGTATTGGAATGGTTGAATTAAGGCTGCGATAGTGATTTGTCAGAGGTTTTTTCAATTTTGGCGCTGGTGATTTTCCTTTTAAAAATTGCTTGTCAAAAGTGTTTCAAAATCGTCTTTTTTTCTTTGCTTTGGCGTCGAGATCCGGTTTTGGAGCTGCAATTTCTGACGCCGTTGCGCGTAGTTCTTCTGTGTTTTGCAACTCGGTCTTTGCAAATCACATTGTAATGGCTGCTTCAAGGTTGCTTGGCGCCGCGGTTGCGTGCGTAATACTATTGTCTTTTGCAGCTGGACATCGTGAATCGTATTGGAGTGGCTGCATCAAGGCTGCGATAGTGATTTGTCAGCAGATTTTCTGAGTTTAAAAGCTTGCTGTGTGTAAAATCTTCTCTGTGCAAAAGCTTCTCAGTGTATTTTTTTCTCTGTAAAAAAGCTTCTCTGTGTAAAAGCTGGCTGTGTAAAAGCTCCTCCTGTGTGCAAAAGCTTCTCTGTTTAAAAGCTTCTCTGTGTAAAAGTTTGCTGTGTGTAAAAGCTTCTCTGTGTAAATGCTTGCTCTGTGTAAAAGCTTTCTGTGTAAAAGCTGGCTGTGTGTGAAAGCTGCTGTGTGTAAAGGCTTCTGTGTGTAAAAGCTCCTCTGTGTAAATGCTTCTCTGTATGAAAGCTTTCTGTGTGCAAAAGCTTTTCTGTGTAAAAGCTGGCTGTGTGTGAAAGTTTGCTATGTGTAAAAGCTTCTGTGTGTAAAAGCTTCTCTGTGTAAAAGCTTCTGTGTAAAAGCTTCTCTTTGTAAGGGCTTCTCTGTGTGAAAGCTTGCTGTGTGTAAAAGCTTCTGTGTGCAAGAGCTTCTCTGTTTAAGAGCTTCTCTGTGTAAAAGTTTGCTGTGTGTAAAAGTTTGCTGTGTGCAAAAGCTTGCTTTGTGCAAAAGTTTGCTGTCTATAAAAGCTTCTCTAACTCTGTGTAAAAGCTTCTGCGTGTACAAGCTTCTCTGTGCAAAAGCTTGCTGTGTGTAAAAGCTTCTCTGTGTCAAATATTCTCTGTGGAAAACGTAGGGGTTGCTTGCTTTGGCGCCGAGATCCGTTTTTAGAGCAGGTTTTGGGCCAGAGGAAAGGTGAGATGATTTGAGAGTGCGCTGAGAAGAGCTGAGATGAGGTGAGACGAGCTGACAAGAGCTGAGATCAGCTGAGTAGATGTGAGAAGAGCTCAGAAGATGTGAGAAAAGGAGAGAAGAGATGAGAACACATAAGATGAGCTTACATGAGCTGCGGAGAGCTGAGAAGAGATGAGAAGAGCTGTGAAAATCTGAAAAGCTGAGATAAGCTAAGATGAGATGAGAAGAGATGAGAAGAGATGAGAAAAGCTCAGGTGACATGAGAAGGGATGAGAGCAGTTGTGATCAGCTGAGAAGAGCTGAGAAAGGGAGAGAAGACATCAGATGGGATGAGATGAGATGCGGTGAAAAAACTCAGAAGGCATGAGATGAGTTGAGATGAGATGGGATGACACAGACTGCTTTGACAGAGGGATGCAATGAGCGATTTCCAAGAGAAGCTGCGATGCGATGAGATCAGATGAAATGAGAAAAAACTCAACATTCGAAAGACATGGCATCAGATTGCCAGGTCAAGAGCTTGTTGCTGCGAAGCACAGGAGGCTTGCCTGTCACCTATAGGCACAGCATTTGCTCCGCTCTATAGGCTATAACCGTTTCAAATTTGAAACTTCCGCCCCCGGCTTGCCCGGGTACTACTTGTATTTTTGTCGCGCCTCATACAATTCGCGCTCACTCATGCAAAGCTCGTCTTCATCGACCTGGTTGCTCCAAATCAGGTATCAAGTAAAGAGTATGTGGCATCCATTGGCATCCTGTTCTCAAGTGATACCATAGTGATAACATTGCTTAACTAAGACATGGCAAAGGCTTGAAAACTTTGTGAAGAAGCAGGACGCGCTACACATCGCTGCATCACTCCAAACCCAGTCCTTCTTCTTCTTCTTTTTCTGCTTATCTTCAACAGGGATGAGGGCAAGATTCGACCTTCACAGATACCATGAAGGTCTGCTCCAAAGGTGTCTTGCACGATTGCACACTCCATTGGCATGTGCGGCAAGAGGTACTAACCAGGTACTCAGGTACTGTCAATTTCTATCACCTCGCATACCTGCACAATCCTCCAGCCTAGCGATCCGTGTTCCAGTTAGCGCTGACACAGAGAAAATGACGGTCTGGCCCTGAGGATGGAGCGGCTTGATGTTCCGCACGGAGACGTTGTGAAATTTGACCAGCTCCGACCTCAGAGCATTTCTACGCACAAGACTCTGTCAGCCAAAGGAATGCACCAAACATGTTTTTGAAACATGTTTTTTCACAGTCTTTCACAACTGATCTAAACATGCGTGGTCAA
>CAMXCT020003401.1:15000-35000 GCA_947184155.2 Cladocopium goreaui | reverse complement strand
ATTATGGATTGATAAGGATTGATCAGGTGCTCTGTGACAACTTCCACCATGTTGAAACAAAAAGTATGACGCACAAGTTCGGCTGCAACAATGCCACACCAGCAGCGCATCAGTTGATTGTTGACCGTTGCAGCATGTTGCAGCACTCAGAGTGAAGGCCGTGGAGGCTGTGGAGAAGGCCACGGCTGTGGAAAGCACAGGCTGTTTGAAATGTTGCCTGTGTTGCCCGTGGCATCGGCGCTTGCAGCTGCGCCTGTTTTATCATGGCCCGGCGGAGAGCTGTCGGAGCTTGAAAAGCTCAGGTATTTGACAGCAAGAGCCCAGGCAAAGAGCCCGGGCAAGGGCTCGCAAAATGCAACATGGATGCTTTGTGAATCGGAAAATCTATTCAAATGATCTGTGGTACATGCTGTCACGTTGTAGCTAATCTGGATGAAAATTAGTCTCAAATGCAATAATCAATTGCCACTCTTTAAAGACTTCTTCGGAAACTAGCAACCCACCAAGTAGAAGCCGTATCTTGTGCATATTGCTTGCCATCCTTTTTCGCATGTCAAATCAATTGGATTCATTGTGTGCTGCAGCATCTTGTATACCATTTGAATTAGTATCTACTAAGTCTACTACTTATTAAAATTTATTAAGTATCTTCTGTGCCTGCAAAAGTTGGTTCATGAGTCCGATTCGTTTTGAATTCAAGAACACTTTCGGCTCAGCTCAAGCGGACGCCTTGCCTGTCCAGGTGACTCTGAATTTGCATTGCGAAAGAATATAAGGCACATAAGCTACAGGCAAGATGAGAAGCGAGAAAGCTCTAGACATCCCTGCAAACGCAAGACTGTAAATGCTACTGAAAATAGAACAATAGTATATAATGTATTATAATGTATTATGAATGTATTATATATATACGTATATATGATATCACATGACATTGCATATATGATATTGTATGATATTATATGATATTATATGAGTCATAAGAGGAACAAGTGTGTACATGAGAAGAGTGGATTGTATTCGGATTGGAGGGCATCGTTCGCTCAAAAAAAATAACTGCATCGCCTCTGAAGCTCTGTCTGCACATCGGAAACGTCAACATTCTTCCTGAAAAAGACTCGGAAAAAGTGCCCACTTTCACGCAGTTGTCCATCTGTGTCCATTTGTTGAATCTACATTTCATATCTTTTGACTTTTAGCCGATTTCCAACACTTTCAAAATCTCCCAGGCACTTTCGCACATCCAATTTGTGTAGTTCTTGGCCTCCCGGCACAACAGTGTTCTGTTGCAGAGACACTGCAGCTGCAACGCCTGCAGCCTGGCCCGTGACGGTGCACGCCTTAGGTCAAACACGCTGAAGCAATTCACTGAATTCGAAACAGAAATTCTCATAAAATTCCGGGCACAACAGAAACTCTCCTGTAGACTCTGTAGACTCTGTAGACTCTGTAGACTCTGTAGACATGCACAATTCATCACAATTCCAAGAGGCCATCATGTTTCGCATGGCCGCATGGGAAACCCTGTCGCCAGCCACAGCCTTGGATCGGTGAGGGTGCATCAGTGAAATGGCAGAGGACATGGACATGTTGCCACAATGACATGCTACTAATTGCTACTACATTAATAATTACATTAATATCATTAATTTACTTGCCGCATGTACAACGGAGCTGCAAGTCTTTGATGTGTCTTGAGCGTAGTGAGGCGTAGTGTAGTGTTAGCATGACTGGAAGATCAAGAATTAGCCTCGAATTCATCTTCACAGCGAATCTGGAAATGAGTTACGACAACCTGATGTCTGGTGCATTTTGCATTATTGTATTTTTTTCAGAGCATTTATTGGATCCAAATAGTTGTGCTGTCACTCCCTGAGAGACAGTAGGCAAGAGGCCCCGGTGTGAAGCCGAGTGACACGGCCGGCCACCAGCAAATTGTCGGCGCCACTGCTTGGCAGCAAGCAACGGTATGGCACCTGGAGTCAGTCATGGACACTTCAATTTGCTCTGCGCAGCACTCCAAGACGAAAACAGCCATAAATCAGGCCATAAAGTTCAAGTGACAACATGGTCTGTGCATGCTGCCTGAAAGAAGCGACCAGTCGTAGGGAGGATTAAGATGTTATAACCTGAAACGGGCCAAAGCTGAGGCTGAAAGGCCAAAGCTGAAAGGCCAAAGCTGAAAGGCCAAGGCTTGGCAATTCTTTGTGTCTGTGCAAAAGCGGCACAAGCTAAACCGCTTTAACCTCGCTCAGACTTTGTGTATTGCGTAGACCCACCCGGCCCACCTGGCCATCCTACTACCTTCTGTAAATCAAACAAGTTGCCATCAATGAATTCAGGGAAAATACCAACTGCGTCTTCAAAGCGCGCTTGGTTGCAAACGTCCTGACCTGGGACCAGACGCCAAGCCGGTTGACAATGCAAAGACAATGTATGAATCTGATGGTAGTTCTCACTCGTTGCTCTCTCTTGGGATTTGACTGTCAATTTCATGTCAACAGCTGCAACATGATTCTGCAACTGTCCTTCTTCCAAGGCACCAGTCAGGTTGTACCTGCCAATGATCTTGCGGGAGTCACGTGTGCCGACTGTCATTGCAAAGTTTCGAAGCTTTGCATTCCTCAGAATCTTGTGACTTGGCAGCGGCGGACCAGAAGTGCAACAAACCAAGGCAACCAACAGGTAGTAAAATTGTTGGGAACCACAAGGGGACGGGACTCTTGAAGCAGGTCTTTGCTCGATTTGGAGGCAATTCAGCATGCTCTCCAGTTTCTATTCAAGGAAGAATCTGGGAATCATATACAGTTCCCCAAAACATAAACAAACAACTGGTCTAGGACCAGGAAAGAGTTTTCAGTTCCCGTGATTTGAGAGTCTGCAAATGTCTGCAAGCATTTTCCATCATTTAAAAATCATGTTCCATTCATTTTCCATTCGCCTGGGTCTCAGACTCGAAGCCAGGCACAGTGTGCCGCAGTGCATCAAGAGCATGCATCACATTTTGACGCCCTTCTATCTCTGCGTCCGTAAGGCTCCTGTGACGGTCCGGTCTAGGGACGGTATGGGATGTGGCATGCACTTTTGATGACGCAACAGAGCTTGGACGCACAATCTATTCGCGTAAAGGGTTGCATTTCATATGAGAGAAACTGAGAAACCATTTCTTTTATTTTCTTTTTACTCTTTTAATATCTTTTAAGGCTTGGAGCCAAGGACGAGAAAACCAACAAATGACGCCCGGCACCTCACACACGTTGCATCTACTCCTGGTCGGAGAGGGCAAATCAAGAGCCGTATTCGAAACAAAATATGAGAGGTCTTGGCAGATCCGTTTGAATTTTCCCAGAGGTTCTCTCGAAAAGATGGAACACAGCTTGACAAGCAAAAAATCCCTTGCCTCAATCAATATGAAAATTCACATTCTATCAGATCTTTGAGGGAAGGAACCAGAATGAACCATGTGCTTGCAGGAAACTCTTGCTTTGAAACCAAATATGCTGCGTTCAAGAAGCAAGATTTGATCAGGAAGCAGGTATCCAACTCCGAATGATATTGGATCGAAAGCACGCTTCTGTAGAACCCTGTGAACGTGTACAGTAATATGCGCAGTCTTGTGAAGGCATGTGAAGCTTTCATCTGCGCAAATTCTGCTGCTTACGTCATCTGCATAAGCTATGCTAAAACACTTGGAATTGAGTGCCTGGTGGGTCTGAATTCTGTATTCACCACTGCCGCCGCTACAATCACAACAGGATAGTCTTCGTCCGTATGGCCGGTGGCCGTACCAGTGTGGCAAGCCCTTTGACACATTTTGACACCAGGTATTTGAAACACACTGGAGCTTCAAGTTCTTCTCAGTTCACATGTACTTGTTTGCATCGGAAGCGGCTGGGTGGCGTAGAGACACTGACTTCATCCTTTATTCTTTGGATTTCTTTGGTATGCTGTGACTTATTGTGCCTTTAATTCTCCCATCTAGTAACTCTTTCCACCTTTCTTCGTCTCTTTGTCTTCCTTTTTTGCTTCTCCTGCTTCTTAAACCCATATTAGATCCAGCCCTTTCCTCTTGCTCCTGAAATCCTCTGTATTTCCATGTTTAAATCAGCTTCGTCCAGTTCAGCAATGTCCCAATCGGTGATGTTGACAAGTCTTTTTTGTCATACAATGTCGTACATACTTTGTCATCATCTCTGCCAATCTCTACCGTGGAACTATCTTTCCTCATCTTTCCTCAAATCTTCCCGGTATCCCCCACCTTTCTTGTGCACCAGATTGAGGTTCGTAGCCTCTCCAGCATCTGATAAGGCCGACCAACTTCCACCAAAGTTTCCGATCTTGTCTTCGGGGATGACTCCGGCCTGAGACGCTTGAGCCACTTGAAACTTCCTTCCCCCAAACAGGTCAAATTGCCATGGCCTCGTCGTTGTTTTAATCATTGTTTAAGCTCTGGTTAAGGCTAAGGTGTTTCCATTTGTTTCCTGGCCGGTCTGCAACTCAAGTAGGAATCCTCCGAGAATTTCCTATCTTTGAACACAACCTTCATCGCAATCAACTGAGCCACAACTTCTGCTTCACACAAATGCTTTGGACAAGCACACCCATGAACTCAATGCAGAGGTCTAGAGAGTCTTAACGTCACCCGTCAGGCCTCAGCAGCCTTTTCAAACTCACGGTCAAGGTATGGAGATTTCAGATGCTCCTCTGCTTGAGCTTGGTGGGTTGAACGTGTCATGGCTATGTCCTGCTACATGACGAATTTGTACCTGTGAGTAGATGAATTTAATCGCAGAACCCAAACAGATAGGGGCTGCTCCCAAATGACATATGAAATCATATGAATAACATTGAATAACACTCAGTGGTTCTTGTAGACTCAAGAGCAACAGAGCAGGGCGGTCAATTAACCCCACGGCTGAGTTGTCTAGACAGCTCCAACACTTGCGTTCATGTCCTCAGATTAAAGCGTTTCTCTTCCAAGGTATTAAACGTGTACTGAGTAACTACTGTAGAAGAGAAATGATTGAACCACAAAAGTGATGAAAAACCGTACGAAGTAAAAGAAAGTCCAAGGATACTTGGCAAAGCAGACAAATAAAACAAAGGCCGTACGTGACATGCAGTAAAAATGTTGCAATTTTGCCTTAAGACATCAGAGGGGCGGCTCTCCTCCTTGCCCGAGGTGGTCTGTTCCCAAGTTCGACTCCAATCCTTGTAGGTGGCAGGATTCCTGAGGCGAGAGCAAGGCGAGCGCTGCAAGGCTAGAGAGCAGGAATACATAGGAATACACTGTTCATTACATGTTCATTACATGTTCATTACATGTTCATTACATGTTCATTGCACTTTTGCCTTTGTCAACGCTACACACCGAGTGGGAAAAACTTATGTTTCTAACTTTTTTGGCAAGTCCATTGACTCCACTGGATGAGGAAATCTTCACCACACCAGCCGCTCGTCGGCTGCTGCCAGCTGCTCAACAGCTAAAAAGGTTGCCGTTCAACGGTTTAACAACAAGTTAGCACCGACAGCTGCGACAGTTATTTGAGTTGGTCACTGAGTCCTGGATGTGTAGTCCTTAAACTTGCTCACGTCCACATTCACTGCGTTGAAAACCTTTGGCCACAGGATAATCAATTGGACAATGCCTGCAAGACTTTGACAAGTTCGGCCACTTTGGCCATGCTTCTGGTGACAAGATTTCCTGTCGACGAGGACAAACATGAGTGCCCGAGTGCCCAAGACACACAAGCGACTGCAAGTGCTCGTTCGAGCTGCCCAGCATCAGATTAAGGTTTGGATACGTGGGGCACGTATGTTTGGAGTTTGGATCATCTTCATTGGCCCGGAATGAAAGATCCTATAGTAATACTATAGTACAATATAATGTCTTTGCCAAGCACTCTATGCATGTTTATGCCCTTACTGACTCTTTCACCCCCCTTGGCACACGATTCTCAATTCTCTTGCAGTTTCCATCCCTTCCAAGCTGGGCTACGGTTGTCACACCCAACGATTGGCTAATGTCGATCACGGAATACTTGCAGCCAGCGAGGTGAGCCACATCCGCATCTCCTTCTGGGTGGTGATCGGAACGTGGAGATTATTTATGATTTATGAACCTGAAATATCCTGAAATGGGTTTATGATGCAGTTTTTCCACTTACTCCGTGGATTCCATTTATTTCCAATCACTGAGTTTAATTTTTTCCTTGCTGATACGCTAGCACAGCAAAGTGTTTGCCGACAAAACACTACGCGAGAAACAAGCAACACATAGCAACACCGCATCAACTTCTCTGCAAGCAACTGCAGTGCAAGTTCGGGCCTGTGCAGTCAATGACTCGATCTGCCAGAATGGCTTGACGTCCAGACTTCGACTCAGTGATGACTCCGTAGATCTGGTTCTCTGAATTGATTAGAACCTCACGCCAAAAATGCCTAGTGGAAGTCTTGCTGATATGAGGACATGTTCTCAAATGTTCGCAGTACCAAAGGCAGTGTTTGGAGGCAAGAAACGCAAACGGGTTTGACAATTGGATTAAAAAATGCCTGGCTACTGAAGCGACCCTGAGACATAGCTGCAAAAGGCAAAATGACAAGGGATCCTGCACTACCCTCTTAGTGACCTCAACTGGCCAGGGTCAATGTCAGAAAGAAATGAGCCGGCCTCAACTACCCAAATGTGAAGAATAGGTCGGACTCCAGATTCCTCAAAGATCCACCATGCCAGAATATGCCAGGTGCATTGGAATGTAAAAGCAGGTGTCCAAAGCAGGTTTGTAAACACGGCATGCATTAAAAAAAAAACATAAAAGGGTGTAAAAGGCCGTTCCAAAGGATAAAATGAACGACTGTGAAAGCAAAAAGCATTGAAGGCATTGCTCACAATATGTCCTTGATGAGGCTATCAGCAACCAGCTTGAACTTCTCCTCAGGCCAGACTTGTGTGCAGCATAAACCAGAATTGTCCCCGAACTCTGCTGACGTCATGCGCTTCCAAAGGTAAAATCATTGTGTTCCCTTGACCATACTTGACCATACTTGACCATCTCCATTCATCACAGTCGGGAAATCAGAACACTCTCAGACAAACATAGAGATGATATGAGATGATCTTGACGCTACACCCTTTCGTTCTGCCCTTCTTGTCCAGAATTGATGTGCAAAAATATGTAAAATGCATGTAAAATGCCTTTGCTCCGGTCGAAATCAAGGAGCTGCGTCTAAGCAGTCTGAGTCATTGTAGGGCCACTTCGTAGTACCCCCCATGCGTTCCGCCACTCGTTCCATTTCGCGTCCAATTCCCTCGCAATCTTCGGTTCCCTCCTTGGGCACATCCGAGGTCACGACGGTCACGAGCACGGCACAGCCCAAACATGACTTAGTAGATCTTAGTAGTGACATGTAGTGGCTTAGCAAATAACTTGGTAATGATCCATAGTAATGACCCATATAATCGATGCATAATCGATGCACAATCGATGCATAAGCATTTGCAGGGCACCTGCAAAATCGCCAGCGGATAACCTGTAGTTTTAACCTGTGGTTTCAATCTGAAGGGATCGTAAGCTGAGCTTCATATCGGTACCATCCCAGCGTCTCCATACCAACTGTGGTGATGGTGCCTGGGTTGACAGGAAGTTGGAAGAGAGCACAAGGAGATGTGGACACATTGTTTCAAACAACTTCAAACAAGGGCACATTTAAAAAGAGTGGGTCACAAAAGAACGCTTTATGCGGCATTGCATTGCAGGTGCATCGAGAAATAAGTGGTGGCTAGAGTAGAGCGTTGCGCAAGGCAGGAAGCGATAGCAAAAGACTTTGGTTCCATCTCAAAGGAACACAACAAACACTGCATTCAGACTATGCTTGAATTATATGAGCTTATTGTTGGCGCCAGATACGGTCCATATCTCTATGAATAATATTCTATATACATACATATATAGTTATGTATTCAAAGTATACTGCAAATGTGACTCCAGATGCATACAGGAATGTATATGCAGCAATAGAGTCCGAAAAACACAATCTCTCGATCCACGCTTGGTTGATCAGAGATGAAACGAACAAGGAATGGCAGACGTGACATTTCAGGCATGATTGGACTAAATATTATAGATATCACTGATATCACTCATCAAACCATTGACCAGCGGGACCAGCGGGACCAGCGAGACCAGCGGGACCAGCGAGACCAGCGAGACCAGCGAGACCAGCGAGACCAGCGACCATGCGGTTTCTCTGCCTTCTCCGGTCTCCGCGCCTCCGAAGCAGCCATAGCGCTCCAGCAGCATCGTATCTGCTCCAGCGCGGCGAGCACCCAAGGCTGCGGAAAGGCCTCGCGAAGTAACTTTCCAAAATGAAAAGTTCAACATGTTCAACGCAACGAATGTCTGTTTGATGTTAATTCCTCTGCACAAACGCGAAAGGAGTGTGCAACAGCAAACCCTCCATCTTTGTCATTTTTGCTTCAGACAGCTCTAAGAGAGACTAGCAAGTTGCATCGAATATGTTTAGATAATCCAAGTCTAAACGAGGAACTAGCAAGTGTCTTCGAATCACAATCAGATTTTTTACTACACTTTCGGGGATTCTAGAACAATGCCGCAACATGCCGCAACATGGGGCGGAAATTTCAAGGGACAAGACATGACAAGACTGCCCTAGGCGTCTTGGCGTCAATGAATTTGCTGAACTGCGCAGCCCTGGATCACAATGACACCGAACAGGACACCGGCAAGCTTTCGGAAGGCGATTCGCCAAGACGACATGCACTGACATGCCCAGTCAGGAACGAACAAATGGAGAAAGGACAAGACCATTTCAGGGGAGAAAGGATGGAGAAAGGTTGAGCTACAAATACATACAAATACAACATACAAAGCTTTGTGTGCGAGTCATCATTGGGGTGCCTTCCGCGCTTGTCTCAACATCTGAGACAACTTTGCGTTACAGACTTAGTTGGAATATGGCTATTCTAAAGAAGCATGAACAAATGCAAGTTTGCAGACATGCAAGCGGGTCACATCCTCCCGAAATCTAGAATCTAGACACTGACTTTGGCTGGAAAAGCATTGAAAAGCATTGAATTTTGTCTGATTTCTTTCGATTTCTTTCCAACTGTCGCCGAAGCACGCGAGTCTGATGCTGAACGCCAGTGTTGCCATTGAGCGAGGAAGTCGCTTGGCGATTTAGTTGGCGACTTGGTGATTTAGTTCACTTATCAATCGGTCAGGGAGTTCGTTTGTGCATGGCTTGGAGTTCGCAATTTACTGCTTTGGTGAATTTCTTCACTTGTCCAGAAGTTATGCAGTTATGCAGAAGCATTTGTTCTGCAGGACCTGGACCTAGCGTGGTGAGCTCTTTGAAAAGTATCTGCACTGCTCAAAATGGAGTAAAAATGATTTTCAAATTGATTTTGAATGATTTTGATCTGTAGGCGACCTGGATTCTGATCTGCTGTGCGTTTAGCTTTGCTTTCCGCACCTGCAGGTCCTGCCCCCACAACCAAGACTTCACATCTGTCCAGGATAGGTACCTGGCACTCGTCTCAGTTTCTCTCAGTTTGACTGTTTCTGAAGTGGGTGGAACTTGAAGAAACTTGATATACTTGTCTGGGTACAGTGTCAGTATCAATATCTTTGGGTACTTTCACTGTAGTCCACTGCAGTGAAAAGCATGTTGCTACTCTGGGCATCTCCTGGGCATCTGCTGGGCATCTGCTGAGGCATCTGCTGAGGCATCTGAGACTCCACACCATCAATTCTGTAGCCACAAGTCGCCGGTATGATTTATGTGTTTTTTTCTGTCATTCGCCCAACGGTACAGCAAACACATCTATTCCTGCACCTGACGTTGAGGTTCCAAGATGTGGCGGCCCAGCACTTTCACACGGCCCCTGGAAAAGAAAGACTTGACATCTTCATGGCAGATTTTATAGAATGGAAATCAAAAAACATCAGACATTTTGAAATGCGAAAGCTCCAAAACTTTTGTGATGAAATCTTCATGATCTTGTGCGATGTTCGTGTGCACAGAAAGATGACCTGATATGACCTGTCAGTGACCTGTCAGTGACCTGTCAGGTGACCTGTCCAAGTTGAAGCGGACCTGGCAGCTTCATCCTCCCGGCTGCGCACATGGCTCTTCAATTGGGTCCGATCTGGAGCACCAGACTGACGCTCCCCGGACCACCTGCGACAAGCACAATGCTCGCACAATACTCCACACATCTCCACACCACTATTGGATTCTCGATTGATATCAACTATTATCAACTGATCACGGTTGATCTCAATTGAATCAAACCAGTTAAAGTTCGGTCAGGACTTGCAGTTCATATCATTTTTTGTCCTCAAAAATATTGTTAGAATATGTTAGAGCCAAAGCCAGACAAGACTGGATAGCACGGTCCATCATGGTCCATCAACCTTGTGCAGTATCGTGCAGTATCGTGCAGTGCGATGCTCAGCCATTCGTTTGCTGTTGCAGTTGGTTGCAGTTGCTCTGCTCTTGGCCTGGAAACCATGCGGTTGGCTCTTCGGGTAAATTCGTCTTCGCTGTCAGAAGCATCGATCTGGAGCGATTTGGCCAAAATAACTCGTCGAAGAAGTGAAAACAAGACTGCTTTGACAGGACTTCAAAACGACAAGATGCGACAAGACTGCTATCAAGTGGAATCGGTTGAACAGTTCACTGGAAACAGCAAACAAACGGTACCCGAGGAACTTGGGATGCCATTTAACTGCCGGCACAAATATGTATCCTTTCAGACTTATTCACACATGCCATCTGCGTCAGGTAGCGTCACTGCTGCAGTCAATACATTCAGTACACCATGACTACACCAGTTTTTTTTACAGCGGTTACAGCGGTTACAACTGTACATCCCAGATCGGCTGAAGCCTCCTTCGACCTGAAAGACATGGAGATTCTGTGGTGGCTTCAGAGGCTGGTGAACTGCACAAATGCTTGAGACGTGACCGAGGAGCGCAGCGGGTTGAGACATGTTGAGACTGTCCATGTAAAGCAGCTTTGAATGCCAAGACTGCCAAAGCTGAAAGCTACATCAAGATCTTCATCAAGATCTTCATTGAGGCCTGAGGTCCATGAGCATGCTTTACAGTAGACTTGGCATGGCTTGATGAACAATCCCCTGGTATCGTTTTTGCTCTTGAAAGTCAGAGTTTCCACAACTTTGGGCAAAATACAGTAAAACTAGGAAAACTATGGATTTACGACCGTTTATCTTTGGGACACGGGTTAAACCTTGTTGTCCATGTCCTATATATCAAGACATGCAACAACAGGACTCATGCTTCGATCGCAGCACCTGACGCTTCCACATGCAGTGTGGAAAAGAACGTGTATGTGTATACACATCTACATGCATATATCATATATCATGTTGAACAGAGAATTTGGGCTCTTAAATCTGATGAACACTCCTGAGCACTGATCAGCACCTTTTACTCAGTCAGCTCGAAGGTAGCTGAAAGCACTAAAATGGCTGCAGCACATATACAAACATATATGCTACATGTGACATAGGTCTACACTGTACACATATCTGATCACGCCTCCCGAGCCTGTTTAAAAAACGGCGCTCCCGTCCAATTATTTGAACTAGGCGAGTTTTGATATGTACAGCTACTCATAGCCACGCTCAAGCCATCTATGCTCTCAGTGTCAGGTGATGCTCACCTTCCAGAAAGTGAAAATTCATATTTCGCAAGGCTTTATTCATTTTCTCTTCTATGACAGGTTTCGTCAAGACGTCGGCAAGCATATCGCCAGTGTCGACCTTCTTCAGCCGAAAATAGCGCTTGGCAACGCGGTCTTGTACCCAATGGTATTGAGTATCCACGTGCTTGGCCTTGCCTAGTCCTCTGCGAGAACCCATTGCTATTCCTGCACTTGCATCCATGAAAACTTCACTCTCAGGTTGCAAACCCCAGTCTTTGGCGGTTGAAACTTCTCCCAGCAAATTGCTGGCACCGCTCACAAGAGCGTAATACTCACTCTCTCCAGACGAAAGACTAACAACTCCTTGTCCTTTAGAATAAGTCTTGATACAACAACCTCCGGCCATCAGGACGCCTCCTGACACGCTCTTCCTCGTCTTCACGCAACCAGCGTGGTCAGCATCAGACCACATCACAAATGGACTGAGTTTGCTCTGATGAGGAAAGAATTGTGCCATGCGTGGTCGATACCTTAGGTATCGTGCAACTCGTTTGAGCATAAGCATGTGGCTGGTAGTTGGTCGTTGTAGCCCTTGTGCTAAAGATCTTGTCGCTACTTGCAGATCTGGTCGATCTTGTGCCAAATAAGCTGCTCGCATTGCAACTGATCTGTACTGGGTTGCTTCTTCATCATTGAGAAAAACAGTGGCGTTCTTGAGGTCTTCCACTGAACCCTTGGCAAGTGGTGTCTTGACTTTGGCTCCTCGGGGACCATCTCCGAGTAAATCAATCACCAACTCTGCATGACGTGCATCTGGTTCCCACCAAATTCCATTCTCCTTCCATGTGATAATTCTGTTCAGGACTCTGATGTCCTGGATGGTGTTTGGTGTTCCTGGTGGTCCTAAAATACCACGTTCCACACATTTCCACTTCTTCGACAGCTCTTCATGAAGCCATTTGATGTTGTCAAATGTTCCGGCTGTTGTAAAATCATCTCCATGTACAACAGTTCTGAGGTCTCGGCCTGCATGGTAGTAAATGCATGGATTGCTTTTTCCTTGCTTGAAACCTAAGGCTAACATAACCTTCTGTATTTGCAACTCCCAGTTGAGAGGTGCGTCTCTGGTTCCATACAAAGACTTGAGCAATCTTCCTACCACATCTTCTCCAGGCTTCTTTGCTTCTGCAGGAAGTTCCACATAGATCTCACGCGTCGCATCTGAGTAAAAGTGGGCGCGTTTCACATCCAAAAATCCTAGAAGTCTACGCTTGCGATAGGCTTCCTTGACAGCTTTTCCAGCGTCTGGCAACTGAAACGTGACGGCTATTGTAACTAGCATCTTCAAAGCCGACAAACTGGGCATAGCTGCGAAGAACTCATCAAAACCTGAGCCCTTCTTGACTTCTTGAGCTACTAACCTACTTCTATAAAGTGGATTCTCTTCATCCTGCTTGTTGACATCTACCCATCGTGTTCCAATGGTGCGTACCCCTTTGGGCATCTTGTGTCTGGGAATCTTTTCCCAAACTGGAAAACTTTCGATGATTTCGACCTCATCTTTTCTGGCTTGTTCTACACCTTTGCTGTCTAAAATCTTTCCACTGATATCATCGTAATAATACCATGTGGCTGCTTCATCTTCCAGTTCTGGTGGAAGAGGAATTGTCTCTTCACAAACTGGCTCTTCTTCACCTTCAATGGACTGAAGGTACTTCTCCCGATCTTCCATGATCAGGTTCATAAGACATTGGTCTATGTCATCCATGTCTTCTGGTCTCTCATTCTCAGGTGGCCGTTTGGTGCCCTTAGACGCCTGAGCTGAAGCAGCTCGGCTGTCCTTGGACTTTGACGTTTCGCCTCCTGAGTCTGCAGGTCTTTTCCGACCTTTGGTTGGAGACATTTCCAACCTTTTGTGTGCTCTTTCTTCTTGCTCGCCTCCTGCCCTCTTGGCTGAGGCTGTGCTTGCGCTTGCGCTTTCTGCAGGTGGATCTGCAGCTTGTCCGGTAGCAGGACTCTGCCTCGCGATAGCAGGTCCAGCTGTTGGCAAACTTGGAGCAGATTCCCCTGTGGCTGAGTACCACAGTTCAGTGACGATATCTGCGTCATCAATCAAAGGCGCGTTGATGACTTCATCTCCTAAACTAGGATCCATTGGTTCAGACTTGATAATGTTTCCTGTTTTGAAATCTCTGGTGACTCTCCACCAGACATTATCCCAACTGGGACCTTCTGGCATAGTACCCTTGAGATACCTTGCATTCTTGTCAAGGCGCGCAAACACCTTAAAACCGTGAGGAACTTCTTGTGGTTTCTCACTTGAATACCCATAAAGAATCTTTGTGCCTTCTTCGGACACTTCTTGTTTCTGACCAGTGATTTCAGAATCAACCTTGGCCGTATGTTGGGCTACTCTCAGGTTGCCCTCTTCTGCTTGAAGCAGACGTTCCATCCTTTCTCTGCAGGCTGGAGTGTGATGAACTCCAGTGCCTCTTTTGCCAATTCTAGTGGCATCACAGGCGACACAACCAGCGGTGTAGCCATACTTGTCCAAATCACGTTTGGTGATGTAAAGTCGTCTTGTCGACTTCTTTGGTGGCTCAACTGGCACTGATGGCGCCAGTGGCTGCTGATCTCCCCCAACAATCTGAGGAAGCAAAACATCATCTCTTTTTGATGCTTGAGGATCCCAGGGAACCCCAGTGACTGACATCAAAGTTTCGACATCATATCTGTCGTCAGCACTCTTGCGTCGAATGCTTTGCACAGTGAAAACACCTGATGCATTTCCCACTATCTTCTCAGTGGTATTGTCTTTGACTCCCAAGAAAACTCCTTGGTGCCATCTTTGTTCAAACTTGTGACCTCTTTTGAGGAATTCAATTGTTTCCCCAAATGGTGGTAATGACACTCTCCACTCACGACCACGGTGTCTAGAGTACGGTGTCTTCCCATCTTTGACTTCCAATGATCTGTGAAACAAATTGTAAGTGGTGCTAGCATGTTCAACCAACCATGTCAAAACTGGGTGGTCGTCTGGCACCTTTCTTCCATAGCTTGTCTCCAAGGCACTTCTGAGTGTCCTGGATTGAGATTCAATAGCTTGAACTGCTCTTTCAATTTCCCCTTTGGATTCTGAGACTCCTTTGGGAACTTTTTCCAAAACCAACTGTTTGTCAAAACCATTCTTGGCTGCCTCAACTACGGAGTTGAGTGCAGGCTCTGGGTCATATCTCATGACCATCTTGGGGTACCCAAACTTCTTAAGGTCATTCAAAAGACACTTAGATCCAATAGGACCTTGGGTAACTCCCTTGTATGGCAAAACGTGTGCGTAGGTCAACTTGGACCATCGATCATGTACTATCAAAACTGGTGCATGCTTTTTCTGCACTTCTTCTGTGATGACAGTGTCATCCACTGAATTCATGAAACAATAGTCAGCTGAGATCACAGGAACTGTTTCATCTGAATGATCTACTTTGACATGTCTCATTGCCTTTGCCTTACCTCGAATGCAATGTTCACACCAACTCCTAAAAGGATAATGGCTGACAAAATGCTCTTCTTTTTCTCTCTGCGTCGGCGCTGCTGCAGTTGGTAGCGCTTGAGAACCTAGCTTACTACTGCCCGGTTCATCATCTCCACTACCTGCGCTCTCTGTGGTCTCCACAGGACTTACGCCTTCAACCCTTCTATGGGCTGCCCATGAAAATCCATGGCTATCTTGAAAACACCTCCAGTCATGGTGACTGGAACCTTCTTGGCTCCCCTTTGCAGAAACGATCCATTGGGGCCGAAGGTTACTGTCCAGCCTTTCTCAACCAGCTTGGACACAGACAACAATGGCTTTGCAACATCCATTGCCCGGAACTGTCCCACACCTTTGACTTGTGGGCCTCCTTTCTCACCCATGGTCACCATAGGGTTGCACACCCCATGCACCTGGACTGGCTGCCCTGATGCGTTGGTGAACGGCTTCTCATCCACAGGTGTCATAGCCAACTCCAATGGCTGTGCCAATTCCTTGGGTAGGCAACTGGTTGCTGCCCCTGAGTCAACGGTGGCCCAGACAATGGTATCCACCTGAGATGCCAAACTTCCCAGGAAGTCGACGTTGGAGTCTGATCGAACTCCTCCTCCTGGTGAATGCTCCCTGAGCTTGGGAGATGGTGACTTCTCCTTCTTCTTCCTGACTTTTCTTTCCACAAAGTTGGCAGCTTCACGCACTGCCTTTTCCAAGAATCTCTTGGCACCTGTGCTGATTTTCCCCTTGCCCTTGGACGCCTGGGCTGAACCAGCCCGGCTGTCCTGAGGCGCTCTTGATGGGGATAGGGACTTCAGCTCAATTGGTGCCCTGCTGGGTGACTTGTCATCCTCCTTCTCTGATCTCTCCTTCTCTTCTCTCTTTGCTTCTTTCTCCTTCTCTTTCTCCCCTGGCCTCTTGGGGATCTTCTTCACTTCAGGCTTCAAATCATCTTTACCCTTGTGCCTGAAGCGTTCATAGTGCTCCTCAAAGTGCTGCTTGCGCTTCTTCTTTTCTTCACCCTTAGAAATCTCTTGGCGCTTTTTCTCATCTTTGGCTTCTGCATCATCCATGGGGCGCTTCTTGGATGCTTCTCCTTCAGCCTTTGCTTCTCTTTCAGCCCTTGCTCGAAAGTGTTCTTTCTTCCAGAACTCCAGGGCGCGTTGAGGATAGCAATTCTTGCTCTCCACATGTTGCCAAAAGCTTGCAAGACTCATGGAGTTCAGTGCCTTTCCACATGCCTGGCACTTCACATAGGGATGTCCTTTGTTGGACACAGTTTTGGACTTCTCGTGCAACTCCTTGAATGACATGAGCTCTCGAGAGGAAGTCTCCCAATGATGAACTACATCTTCCATGCCTGGTGCAGGTTCCTGATTGAATGGTAAATCGTCTGAGTCGGCCTCTTCAGATGATCCTAGGTCGAGAACTTCACCATAAGCCTTCTCATAGGCCTCCTTCAAGACATTGTCCAACTTGCTGAGAACTTCAGGATCTTTCTGCAGCTTCTCAAGTCTGCTGACAAATTCATCCTCATCACTGGTCTCAGCATCTAGGTCGGCTTGCAACCGACGAGAGGGTGCAGACGGTGCTGAAGCCCTCACTTTGGCCATTGCCTCTTTGGCCTCTTTCTGATGCTGGGCTGCCTCTTTCTTCAACTTGTCCAAGGCTTCTTGGCGTTCCTTAAGGGCCTTATTTGCTTGGAGCCCTTTGTCCTGAGCTTCCTTGACAGCGCTCTCAGCCTGAGCAATCATCTTACTGAAAAGCTCCTTGTTGGACCCAGAAGCTGATGCCAAAGCGCTTTGAGCCATAACCATAGCGCTCCTGGTCACAGTGCTCCTTGAGGGTGCTTGGAGTGTAGCTCTCCTTGGACTTCTACCACGACGAGGTGATTCCTCTTGAGCTTCAGACTTAGGCGGCATAGCGTCTTCCAAGGTGAACAGCGCTGTGAGTTCAGGTTCAGGTTGATCACCAGTGGCAGTTGCTGCAGGTTGCTCTTGAGCCCAAGTATCAGACTCAACATTGGCAACTTTGCGACCTTTACCTTGATCACCTTTACCTTTACCTTTGTCTTGACCTTTCTTGCCTTTCCCTTTGCTCTTGGAGTCATTGGTGTTTTGTTTGTACCAAGACTGCTGATTCCAAGACTGATTGTTCCAAGAACCCTTGTTGTATGAATTGTTGGACCAAGACGGAGACTGGCTCTTTCCTTTGTCTTTACCTTTGGACTTACCTTTGCCTTTCCCTTTGTCATGTTTTCCTTTTCCCTTACCCTTAGCAAGGGAATCCACATCCATGGGAACGGCTTCTGATTTTGCCTCTTTCCTGGTCTCGACATTCTCGAGATAGGCCAAAACTTCAGCTTTCACCTGGTCATACGTGGTCAATCTCGAAGCCTGCAAGTCCAAATGATCTTGCAACTTGTTGGGACACATCTGCTGCAGACAACTCCTGCAGATGTCATCTTCAAGTGGTTTCTTTCTCCTGTCTTCGTACTTTCTTTTCAAGTTCTCCCAACTCTCAAGCCCTTCTCGAAGCTTATCAAGACTGCATTGACTTGGATGCAGAACCTTTTTCAACAAGGCTGAATTGGCTTGAGGATTTTGAGGATCATATTTGCACAACAGTCGTCTCATGGCTTCTAGGCCAAAGTGGCTACCACGAGATGTGTTCTTGACAATTTCCAACGCTTCTCCCTCAGTCAATGATATGAGGGCTTGTCTAGCCTGAGCTGAAACTAGCTCGGCGCCTTCATCAAAGTCTACTTCTAGACTTGACTCAGTGATCTCTTTGTCACACTGAGACTCGACTTGTGCCACAATCTTCACAGCGTTCTTGTGGCAACTTTCAACCCATGTCTTAAACTTGTACCACCAACTATCCCAAGTGCCTGATGCTCCATTGAACTTGTCAGGTTTTGGTATGCCTTTCAACTCTGATCTGTCTTTGTACTCAACAGACCTCTCAACATTTCTGTTGATCTGTAGCTGCTGGTTCATAGCCTCGGTCATTGCCTGATTCAACTGCGCCTGACCCTGAGTCAATTGGGCCATCATCTGCATAACCATCTGGGACATGTTGGGACCGTTGCCTTGTGCTTGTCGGGGCGCTGGTGGAGTGCCTGGTTGCTGAGGTGGCTGCTGTTGCTGAGCCATCCTTAGTCGTTCTTCAGGTGCTTTGAGACCTGATTCAAGAGAACCCTTGGATATTGTTGGAGATGCACTCCCAGATTATGGAAGTACCTTTGGATTTTCCTGATTTTCAGGAGCTTGAGTGTCAACCTTTTCCAGTTGGCACTGGGTAGGCGCGCCAGAGCTGATGCAGCTCGGCGTTGACACCTACACATTCACAGCTGGGTATCAGAACCTATGCTCCGCTACCATGAACAGAGAATTGGGCTCTTAAATCTGATGAACACTCCTGAGCACTGATCAGCACCTTTTACTCAGTCAGCTCGAAGGTAGCTGAAAGCACTAAAATGGCTGCAGCACATATACAAACATATATGCTACATGTGACATAGGTCTACACTGTACACATATCTGATCACATGTATATATATATAAATACACATACTTTATCTATTGCTGTGCACATACATTAACAGTAGCAGTAGCACTTGGCATGCAAAGCTGCAGTGTTCCGGCCTTTGAGCCGGATCTACTGCTGCCCTGGCGATCAAACGCTCCAGCCCCATCCTTTAAACACCACTGGCAGCTCTCACTAAATAGGTACCCGTACGTCACCCACAGCTTGAGCAACATGAAGTGGCGCAAGGCCAAAATCCGATCTTCAGCTTGCCAGAAGGCATCACAACTTTCACAGCAACCGCCTCTCGTCAAACCCCAAATGATGTCCACTCATTTCGACTCGTTTCGGCCTGTGTCACGCGTAACCGTGAGTTCCGCGGAGATCGAGGAGACCTAGCAGCACGATGTGAGAATGTCAGTGCTGGACATGGCTCTGTATTTGTTTGACTGTTTGTGTATGTCTGTGTTGGCGTGAAGAAGTCTTTCAAAAGGAAAAAGAGGCAAAAAGTTGTCTACATCTTTTTGCCGGTGGTCAGAACCCGTACCAATATTGAAAGATCACTCTGAGCTGGAATTATCTGCATCACAAAGTGCAAAACTTCACAGGCGTAGTGCAAGAAGTGGAAGATTGTTGCACTTTGAAAGCACCAAACCTCTGAATCTCCAGATTTTCTCCAGACTTTCATGGTTTTTCATGGCTTTTGTGCGAGACTTTCAGGGTTGGGCTGCCAGGCGCATTGGGGGAAGGCCCTGCCGGTGATGCAGGTGTGGCAAGCTTCGGAAGGCTTTCAGCCATCACGTCGTGGCTTCGGCTGGGAAGACCTTGATTCAAAAAAAGATTCCAAGGTCATCACCGAGCTGCAAGAGCTCACAGATCAAATGTGATCCTAAAGTCGGTGTGAAAAGAAGTAAAATGTTACTGTTCTATACTGTTCTATCCTTAGCTTTTCAATCTAAACAATTAAGAAAATCATGCCGGCATACACTGCAGAGGTAGTCTCCTTGCATTGTCTTTCAATATTGAAAGTGCTAAGACATCTAAGATCATTCACTCAAAAAAGACACAATTCATGGCAAATGCCCAAACAGCAACACCCTGCCCACCCCCCAACGAGAGCATTCATGGCACAAATCGCGCCCAGCACCCACTGCCGCAGAACTCCCACACAGCATCCACACACCCCAGAGGGCGTAAACCAGGGGCGTAAACTAGGGGGCGTATGGTCACGGTGATATTCGGAAACTGGGAGTGG
>CAMXCT020003401.1:0-10000 GCA_947184155.2 Cladocopium goreaui | reverse complement strand
GTGCAGTTTACCGGAGTGATGGTTGAATCCTTGGTCTCTGCCGCTGCCACCTGCTGTTTACCAAATCGTTTGTCAAATCTTTTGCCTCTGGGCCTGCGACCTGGCAGTTGACCAGGCAGATTTTCAAAATGTTGGTGTCCGCGGTGGAGTTCAGCGGGTTGATTGTCGGATCCGCGGTGTGCCTGATGGTTGGATCAAGTTGCATCTTTGTTCTCTGTGCCTGCCACCCGTGCAATTGACCGAATTGATTTTCAAACTGTTGGTCTTTGCGCCCGCGCTCGGTGCAGTTTACCAAGCTAATTTTTACAATGTTGGTGCGTGCGCCTGCGACCGACGCAGTGAAGCGGAATGATTGTCAGATTCCTGGTCTCTGCGCCTGTCACTTGGTCTTTGCACCTTTGCACCTGCCACCCATGCAGTGCCAGATCGCGACTCAGGTTTTGCGTATATTGTCACTTCACTGAGTCCATGCCACCTTTGTCGTCGCGCTTCTTTAAACCCACGCCGTCGTGACGGTTCGATATATCACTTCAGGCTTCGTGGTCGTCGTTTTGCTGTAGTGGTTTTCAGGCTGGTTCATCTTGGGATTGTTCCCTTTTCCGTGCCATGTTGTCCTTCATACTTTTGCTTTGGTTGGCGCTGTGCGTGCTTCAACCGCTTTTGATTATGCGTCAAATTCAGCGCTGTCACTTGTTGCTGTTTGCCGACACGTTTTGCGGATCAGTCTTTCCCGCCTTTGTCCTTGCTTTTCTGTTTGCCCACAATGTCGTGATGTTTCAATACGATGCTTCAGGTTTTTGCGGTCATGTTGTGTTGAGTGGTTCCCGAGATTGTTCCCTTTGCCTTTGCCATGTTGTTTGTCATACAATTGTTTGAGCGCGCGCTGCGCTTGATCAAACAGGGTATGCGTCGAATTCAGCGTTGCCAGTGTTTTCGTTTGCCAACGTCTTTTGCCGCTCTAGTTTTTGCAATGATTGGTTTTGGACGCCAATTTCCGCTTTGCGCAAACATCTCAAAAAGACATCTCAAAAATACAAAACATTTTTTCAAACATCTCAAAGACACTGACCAAGCTTCTTAAACATGTCAAAGACACAAAACAAGCTTCTCAAACATCTCAAAGACACAGAACAAACATCTCAAACACCACAAACTGGGTAGCAAAGGGATCTCATACGTGTACTTCATGATGAATCTGTCTTTCTAAAGAGTTGTAACGCATCCAAAGGACATTGATCTCACACGTATTGTCTGCATTTACAATCATCACAATCAGTATCTGAAGGTCAGTGTGTGAAATGCAGGGAAACGGGACACTAAGCAAAACCACCATTTGGCATGATGTTGCACACTGGCATATTGTTAAACATTCCCATGAAAAGCTGTACCTATCCCTGGTTTCTGCGCCTGCCACCCGTGCAGTTTACCAGAGTGATGGTTGCATCCTTGGTCTCTGCACCTGCTACCCTTGCAGTTTACCGGAGTTTTCGCCCACAATGTTGTGATGGTTCAACATGACGCTGCAGGTTTCGTCGGTCATGTTGTGTTGAAAGGTTCTCACGCTGGCTTGTCCTGAGATTGTTCCCCTTGCCTTGCCATGTTGCTTGTCATACAATTGTTTTGGCGCGCGCTGCGCTTGATCGAACAGGTTTTGCATCGAATTTAGCGTTGTCGGCTGTTTTCGGTTGCCAACGTCTTTTGCGGATCTAGTTTTTGCAATGAGTTGCTGCCCATCCCCACTCTTTTTTCTGATGTGGAATGTGTTGTTGGTCGCTTTGAAAACTCCCTGGTGATGATTCAACCTTGATTTGTTTCTGCGAAGCAAAAGCACGGTTTCACACAGGGACGGCTTTTTGAGGGTCTCCACCCCCTAAGCCACGTAATACCACTTTGACAAGTTTTTTGCACGTCGTCTTCTGCCAGGTCCGCTACTCAGGGGCTCGGCAGCAGGGAAGTGTTTGATGAATTTTTGGTTATGTTTGGCTGAATTTTGGCCCATGTGTTTTGATAGGGTTTCTTTGAATCAATATGTTCTGCTGGTCGCTTCTTGAATTGGCTGGAGGTTTTTGGCCGCGATGCCAGTATTGGCATAAAAATGTCCATTTTTCTGTGTGTAGCTAAAAGGTTTTTAGCTGCGCGTTTGACATCTGCAGGGATAGTATCAGCCCAAGATTTGATCTGGTTGCGTTAAGAGCTGATACCTGATGAGTATTTTTCCATTTTTAAGAGCGTGCCAGTGATAGTCTTGACGAAATCCCTTGCTTTTTCGCAAGCTCATGGTGGGCTATAGCACACATGTTGTGTGGCAAGCGGGCCCTTTTTCGTTGAAGAGGCTTTCGATTTTCCTTTTATCATATTTTTTGCGCCTGTGCCCAAATTTGTGGTATTGTGACCCTTGGGACCCCAGGAATGGTCCTGGTGTAGGCATTTCTCTTGCCAATGGCTTGGCAGTACTAGCGTTTTTTCAGTCTCAAATTTGTTCTCAGGTCGATGATTGATCTGGAAAAATAGACACGTGATATTGGCATGATTGCCTTGTTCGCAGTACGTATTTTATTCACAAAGGTAATTTTTTTTTCTTAGTTATCTAGTTTACGTTGATGGTCTTCACCATTGGATCCTTCTTTGCAGGTGTGGCTGGCATGTTTAAGCGCGCTATCCCAGAAAAAGTTTCGAGCTTCTTCTCTGAATGAGCCTGGGTAATTCTAGCAAGAGTTGTGAACTGTAATGCTGTCCTTCAGCAAAGGTTGTCACCCCGACATGTGATCAGTTGCAATCTTCCTTCTGCAAGATTTCGCCTTGGGTTTTTTCCTGATTTTGCGGCGGCATTTTTAAAGCTATGCATTGTGGTCATGGCACTGCGCCTCCTCCACCGCCTCCACGTGCTGAATTTCATCAGGCTGCGCATCCCGGTTTTCCTTTGCAGCAGATGAATCAGATGAGTGGTGGGTACTTTCTTCCTCAGCACATGATGGTCCCTCCTGGGGTTTGGGCACCTAGCCATGGAATGCCAGCTACGCACCGTTCACATGAGCGGTCGCGGTCACCCAGAGGATCGCATGATGAGGTGGCTTCCTTGCTTTCTCGGCTTCCCCCTGCTGAGTTCAAGAAGGTGTTCAATGATTTGCCGGCATCTCTTCGAAGCGTAGCCTTTGATGCTCCTGATGGCATCATCACGGACGTTAAGTCCATCTCTGACAAAGAGTCTCGCATGGAAATGTGTCGAAAAATCAACAATCTTCGTCGAGAGAGAATCCAAGCTCTCGCGACACCCCAGGCAGCCCCTTTTTATGCCGAGGATGGCATGAAGATTGTACCTATGAGCCGATTGACTGAGCGGCATTTCTGGGATGTCTTCCATAGGATCCCGTTGAATACCACGGATCCAGTCAAATGGAAGAGCATTCTCAAATATTTGGATGCATGCCCTGAAAAACCACGTTCATCACCCAACGCTCGTGATATTGAGTGGGCAACCCCAGATCTGCCCTTTGAGGCTGCTCCAGGTGCTGCTTCGCCTCCCCGAGGTTCCCTGGATGCATTGAGGGCCATGGCTGTGGACTCACCGGCTCAGAAAAAGGAGGATACTACCTCCCCAGATTTCCATGACTGGGTGAAGCGGCGGGTCGACACAGACACTGCCAGCCTCACTATGGCCAATTTTGAGTTGGATACCAAGGCGCACCGCATTGCTGGGCGTAAGACCCCGGCCGCCAAGGCCTTGTTGGCCCTGTCGCCCTTGGAAGCCATGAGTGATCTATACCAGACAGTCTTCCGCATTTATTTGCGAAAGCTGGAGCGAATCATGCCGAAGCTCGGCGCAAAAACAAAAGAGAACACATGCCTCAACAAGCTCTTGGATGCTTTGAATGTCAGCCCTGACGAGAAAGTTCCGATCCTTCTGGCTCGGCTTCGCGCCCTTGACATTGTGCGAAGGCCTTCCTGAGTTGAGCTATTTTCTGCTGATCCTGACCTGAGTGCTGCCCTGAAAGCTGCCCTTGATGTTGTTTTGTTGTTGCGTTTTCGTTTGTTTTTAGTCTCACGCCGTTCTTGGGAGGACCAATTTCTGCTGATTAGCCTGGCAGGGAGTCTTTGGCTGATGTTGTTACAGGTTTTGCCTTCAAGGAGAAATGTGCGTTTATTGAAGCTCATTGGCTCTGACCCGTGGGCCCATGGATGGCAACTTCTCCATCAGTCTCCATGCCTTTATATTATTTTTCCTTATCCTTTAAGATGTTCTCGTTTTGGGCCCTTGTTTTACATTGGTGAAACAACGAGCTTTCGGCGGCGTATGGTGGAACACCTCCTTCGCCTCATTGCTCAAGATGGTGCGACCCAGCAACCGTTTTACCAGGTTGTTCGGCACAACTGCTGTCAAGGGGCACAGTTGCTTGCCGCCCTGAGTTTTTTGATGATGTTGCCGGTGCATCTCGCTCCCGTGGATACTGGCGAGCGGCTTTTGGCTGAAACCGCCCTTTGCCATAGTCTGGGCACTTTGAATCCGCCGACGGTGTATAGTTTGCTTCCAAAAACAAAGCAGCGGCAAGTGCAGGGTCTTCGTATCTTTGATTC
Organism: Cladocopium goreaui; assembly: GCA_947184155.2. Taxonomy (NCBI): domain Eukaryota; class Dinophyceae; order Suessiales; family Symbiodiniaceae; genus Cladocopium; species Cladocopium goreaui. Next base: position 5,428 of record CAMXCT020003401.1, on the reverse strand, counting down.
TTTTCGCTCTTTGTGTAGGTTCCGCCCTTCTCAACCTGCTGCAGGGGAAATGTCTTTATCCTCTTCTGTGGGTCTTATTCGGAAAGAGTGGCGTGATGGTCTTCAAAAAATTGCTGCCGCGCTGGCTGGGCGGCGTTTTGAAAAGTCAAACGCTGCCGCTCTCGCGGCATGGAATTTGAGTCCCGGTGCCTGGGCTTATGTGGCTCGCCGAGTTGACCAATTTGAAACAGGTTGGCGGCGAAAGCGGGGCCTTCATCTTTTAGGTATCATCTCCAAGAAACGGAGAGACCTTTGCCCTTTTGTGTCATCTGTTGCGGTGTCTGTCCCCTGGATGGGCTCCACATCGGCACTGCGCATTTTGCGCGGTGAAATTCGTGAATTACTTTCCGCATGGAGACGGAAGGGGCACTGGGTTCCCATAGCAAGGCATGCAAAGTGTTTTGTTTCGTGGACTGCTCCCCCTACTTTGGCAGATTGTTTGACAAGCACGTCAGTTTTGCGCCAAGCTCTCGAAGAGGGTGTTTCCCCACAGTGTATCTGTGAGGCTGTGCGCTTGCAAAATCCTGGCTGGCCTGTCGTTACTTTTGACGGCTGTGAGCACATTGCCGCCCCCCAGGGTATGGTGCCTTGGCCTGAACAGTTACGGCATCTCGCTCGGTGGCCAGCAAGCATCGGCCTCCCGCCTCGTTTTGAGGATGTGGTTTCTGCAGTTCGGACGTCTTTTCGGAGGCTTCGTAATCGATGCCGTATTCCGATTTCGGACTCCTGTGCAGTGGAAGCAGTGCAGCGCTGCTGTTCCTCCTTGTGGTCCTTGCCTGTCCAAGACAGTCGAGTCCCAATAACTTGGTCTCACGTTGGTGAAGCAAGGGAGTGGCTCCAAGCGCAGGGTGTTTTCGTCTCTGTGTTTGACCACAACCCCTCTTCATTGGGAGTTTTTTGTCCCAAGTTGGTTTTTGAGCATGCTTGTCAGTTATTGGATTTCTTGCATCATCAAAAACCTGATGCGAATTTTGCTTGGTCGGTCTCGGATATTGGTCGTCAGCGGGATGTGCTGAGTGGCATGGCTAACATGTCAGACCTTCCTTCGCATTTGATTCCCGGTTTGCACACTGTCGTTTCTAAAAGGCAGTGGTGCATTGCCACAGTTTCTTTTTTGCCAAAATGGAAATGTCCAGGGTTGAAGTGGCGACTTATTGTCAACAAGCACTACACCCCGTGTTGTGGCTTGCATTCGCTTGTTTCACGGGGTCTAGACATTCTTTTGGATAGTTTCCCACGGCATTTATGGAGTGACTACCTCTCCATGGGTGAAGTGGTGTCTTTGGTCGGTGATTTTAATCTCCATGTTCAGGATTATCAGTTTGATGTTGGTTGTACAGCTGCCGCTGATATGAAGGATTGTTTCCGGCATCTTCCTTGTGAGCGTTTTGCCGACATGTGGGATGGTCTGGCTGCTTACTGGAAAGGGCTGGGCCTTTCTTGTGTTAGTGTCCCCCACAAGCGTTTAGGCTGTCGTGGTATCCTTGGTCGATGTGATGACCCTGGTTGGACCTGTATAGATTTCGCATCAATTCGTAAGATTTTGTTGGCTTTTGCAACCACTAATCACGTTGCCATAGGTTCGTGGTTAGGTCGTGAACAGCATGGTGCCCCTCAAGGAGATGCCTTGAGTTCTGTGCTGCTGAGGCTATGGAAATGGCACCGTGAATTCCACTGTGGTGTGGCTGCGGTCGCTGAAAGCGTGCCAATACCAGCCAGTAAGTGTAAGCTGCTGCACCTTTTACAGTCTAACGTTTTGGTGCTAGATGTTTCGTACCGTGATGATCTTCGCATGTTTTTTGCATGGCGTTCATGCTCGGCACTTACGCCTGATGTTGTCCGATCCTGGGCATGGGTACAGTGGCGCCAGCGATTTGTTGTTGGCACGATGTCCTTGGATAAAGCGGATGACAATGTTTTTACAGGTTTGCAGGTCGCTTGGGATGGTGCATATATCTCTTTGCGGCCCTGTACGTCGGATCCCTGGGCTGCCCACTGCTATGGGGAAACTGACAACTTTCCACTCAAACAATGGCAGTCATGGGCACCCCGTGCTAATTTCCCTTGGCATTTCGTCAGACAACATTCCAAGGTTTGGGCGTTGTCCTGGGTGCCGAAGGGTGAGTTGCTGCCCATCCCCACTCTTTTTTCTGATGTGGAATGTGTTGTTGGTCGCTTTGAAAACTCCCTGGTGATGATTCAACCTTGATTTGTTTCTGCGAAGCAAAAGCACGGTTTCACACAGGGACGGCTTTTTGAGGGTCTCCACCCCCTAAGCCACGTAATACCACTTTGACAAGTTTTTTGCACGTCGTCTTCTGCCAGGTCCGCTACTCAGGGGCTCGGCAGCAGGGAAGTGTTTGATGAATTTTTGGTTATGTTTGGCTGAATTTTGGCCCATGTGTTTTGATAGGGTTTCTTTGAATCAATATGTTCTGCTGGTCGCTTCTTGAATTGGCTGGAGGTTTTTGGCCGCGATGCCAGTATTGGCATAAAAATGTCCATTTTTCTGTGTGTAGCTAAAGGTTTTTAGCTGCGCGTTTGACATCTGCAGGGATAGTATCAGCCCAAGATTTGATCTGGTTGCGTTAAGAGCTGATACCTGATGAGTATTTTTCCATTTTTAAGAGCGTGCCAGTGATAGTCTTGACGAAATCCCTTGCTTTTTCGCAAGCTCATGGTGGGCTATAGCACACATGTTGTGTGGTAAGCGGGCCCTTTCCGTTGAAGAGGCTTTCGATTTTCCTTTTATCATGATTGGTATTTGACACTAATCACATACATGTGCTTCATGTAACGCATCCAAAGCACATTAATTACATGTATTGCCTCTATCTACAATCATCACAATCACTATCTGAATGTCAGTGTGTGAAATACAGAGAAACGGGACACTAAGCAAAACCACCGTTTAGTCATGAAAAAGTTTTCGTGCATTGCTTACAATCGTACTTTGATTCGACGCCAAGCGTCTTACATCTTTTACTGAGTCGCTGTCACCCAGGTCTCTGCTGTTTTTAACCCACGATGTTGTAATGGTTCGAGATGGCTCTTCAACTTTCGTCGGCCGTCTATTTGTCAATCGTCTGCAAGCCCGCGTGTGTTAAGATTGTTGTCTTTACGTTGCCATTTCGTTCCTGCAAAATTTTGTTTCAGTTTGCAGAGTGCTTGGTCTATATAACCGTTCTGCATCGACTTCTTTTTTGCCACGCCTTGCCCCCCCCTCCTGCAAAGTAAATCTACAAATATATGAGTGCATCATTTACTGCGTGTCAATGTAAGTGCTTCTGCCCAAAAAAAATGTTTATGCCACTAAAACATCGGAACCCTCTGGAACCTCACAAAGCGTCTGCATCGGAACCCTCCGGAACCTCACAAAGCGTCTGCATCGGAACCCTCCGGAACCTCAACAGGTATCTGCACCGGAACCCTCCGGAACCTCAACAGGTATCTGCACCGGAACCCTCCGGAACCCTCCGGAACCTTGCCCAGAACCTGGTGTTGAAGCTGCACCGGATCGCACCAGAGCTAATCTGGGCTAAAGACCCCATAGCAACGTTTTGCTGCTGGGGAATTACGCAGGCGCAAAGGAAATGAAAACTACAGACGAGGCAATGACAAGCACTGCTACATGGCAAACCCAGGACCAACGAAGGACAAAATGAATATCAAGTCGGAGTTTCCAATTCAGGCCATTTACAAAACGTGAGTTTCTGTGGAAGTGTTCCTTGGTTCTCCAGTCCTTCTGTTGTTTTGTTTCGCAAGAGAAAATGAGTAGGGTCTGACTTCAACACCTGGGGCACCGCTAAGCCAGGATTCCCGAACCAGAAAGACTTTGTCAATCCGTCAACAATTCACAAACACAGTACCCTGATTACAATCTGAGACGTGCTATAGACCTGTATACCTTCCACTCTCATTCCACTCCGTGCCCAGATTACAGTCTGTACCGGCTCTTGCAATGCCAACAACATGCTCTTGGAACCTTCAGCAAAACACCGTTCTCCTCCAGCTCTTGTACCAGCAATTCCCGTACCTTTGAATGGTTGCTGACTGCACAATCAGAAAATTATATAATGTCATCCCCGTCCATCTTTGCCTCTTCCGAAAGTTATATAATAGAAATGGAAGAGAAATGCCTTCTGATACAATACTGTGGTTGAAATCTTCATAGCCTGCCAACAACGGCCATCTCTGCTGGAAAACATATCTCCGGATACCTATACGTATATTATATATACACCCCGTGTATCAATCCCTCAAACCCTCACGCCCTTCTCCTTTACCTAGCCATTCCAATCCTGTCACTGCTTCTCCCTCATGTTTCAACATGCATACAAAGGCCCCAGCATGTGGATTCTGCGGTGGGTTTGTCATTCCCTGCGGCCTCAAAACACACATTCCAAATAAACATGCCAAGCAGAGGAAAGGAAAGGTGGGGCTATCAAGAAACAGAGAGGACCAAAAAAAAACTTGTGGGAACCTCTGCGTGTTTGTATGTCTTCGATTGTTGAATTGTAATCCTCTGTTTGTTTTCCTTTTTATTGATGGCTTTTGTGGCTTGTTGGCTTGCTGGCTGGTGTGCTGGTTTAGGTATTGTGTGCAGTACAATTCTGTATGAAGCATCCATGAATTGTATGTGCAATGTGTGGTGTGTGGGTGAGCTTTATCATTAGAAGCAACGCCAGTATCCTCTGTACTGATAACTGATGCAATGCAGGGACGAAATGCACTCCGTGTTAAACGCACTGCAACGAAGCCATGCTTTAGAGTTGGAAGCAAGGCATGATTAACCATCTGTACTTCCTATCATTCCATCTGACACTGCAGTTGCCTAGTCACGGCTAGTCTGTTGTTGCCACTGCCAGTGCTGAGACAGGCGTCAGCACTGGACTTCTTGCCCCATCTCTGGCCATCTCTTACAATTAATCATGGCCGCCATGGCCTAAGAATCTCAAATGATGGCTCTTTGGCTCATAGCCACATGTGGGAATCCGCCGCTGACTGTGGTAACCATTACCCTCCAAGACACGGCCTTGTGGTGTTCAAGAATCATGTATGATGCGTGGCTGTGTCTGTGTGTGTCATAGTTTGCTTCTTGTCAGTATGGCTACTTTTGGTTGCTATTTGTTTGTTTGTTTTTGCGTGTGTGTGTGTGTAGTTCTGCATGTGTTTCCCTTTGGCCTCATGCTGGCAGAGAATCCTTGTTGCTTCGAAGAACTGATCATAACATTCAGAGTAAGCTTTGGTGACATTCGCTACAATGACACCTTTGGAAGTGAAGGCAGTTGCGATTCTCTGCCTTTGTGCGGGTGTGGCTGTTTTGCAAAGCGTGTACTCTGCCAGCATACTATGATGGGGATTGTCTAGGTTTCTAATGTTTTCATAC
>CAMXCT020003400.1:0-66141 GCA_947184155.2 Cladocopium goreaui | reverse complement strand
CGCGATGGCGCCACGCCATGCACAAAATTCTGCGCACGCAGCCAACTGCAAAGCCTGTGCTCCACAACATAACGGCAAGCAGCAACATTGTCCTTCGGCGTGACATGTGCCCAAGCTGTGGGGTCTGGCCCGCACTGTGCCATTTCTTGTTCAAATCCAGATTTCACATCATTCACTATAGCGTTCTTTGCTCCCAAATCTGGAGGCTGGAGTTGCAGCTTGCTTTGTCCCCTTCCCAGAAGGAAGTCCGCCACAATTTCCGGCTGGAAGCTTGAGAAATGGAAGACAAGCAAGGCCCTAGGAGAGGACGACGCGTGCAAGGTCTTCTTCTGCGCAGATGACAGTCTGCGCTTCTTTTGCTGCAAGGCACGTATTTGGCGCCGCAGTTGCAAGCTACATGGATTCGGCATTGCTTCTCTAGGCAACATGAAGAATGGAATGCAAATATGTCTGCAAACAACACTTTGTCGTGAAAGTTGCTTGGCTTTTCTTTTGGAACCTGCATGGCCTATTTCCCACCCTACCCAGCAGCCACACTTCTTGTATACCAATGCTTCTGGCCACGGCAAAAAAGCATGCGGAATCATAACAGGTACGTTCATGCTGCCATCACGAAAAAATTGCGGTAGCATCCTCATGCCTTGCGTACTCATCATGGACGGACACCAGTTTAAAACTTGCATGCCGCTCGAACTTCCGACAAAATGCGAAACCTTAGTGCAAATAATCTGCCAAAAGTAAGAAGTCGCTACAGGGGAGGCCCAAAACTCCGAAGCCAATCCAAGGAGCAGCAAACGGTACCAAAAACAGGACCCCCCACATTAGACCCAGAACCACCAGAGCAACACCAGCCCTCAGCCTGCAGCGCATTCTGCTTGCCAGCTGCCTTTGCCTTTGCTTTGGGCGGCATCACCTGCAAGCACGCCACAACAAAGCAGCGTATCACAAACCCCAGACTTCTTCCATGCGAACAGAATCGCTGATAACATGCTTGGCCCTGAAACAACAAACCCAATGGCACCCGCCCGTGCAAACGCCTGCAGCAAAAACACTTTCCGCGGTTCCCTGAGCAGTGGCTTCAGGCTGCTGTTTTCTCAACCACGCTGGACTGGGTAATCTTAACATGTAGCTTGCAAGCGAATTTCAGAGAGACACATTAGCAATCCAAACGTTTTCGCTCGGAGGACAAACAACCTGTTCCTAATTAAGCAACAAAACCACGGAAATGCACCACAACACGATTGCCAGCCTTGGAAAGCCAATCATGCGTGTCCAGCAATGACAAATTTTGCGTGGAGTAATTCAATGTCGCTACAATTGGAATTCGGAACAGATATTTCTCATATTTACATTGGCCACCAGGCGTGACACCAAACTCCAGCTGTACATTGTATTTGCCTTGAATCTTGTCCTGGTTCTCCGTCAAAAAGCTCAAATCTCGGACATCGTCTAAAATGATGCCATCGTGGGTCTTCCGATTGAATTCACGCAAACCGTCAGGGAAATGCAGGAGAGGACCAACCTTGAGTTCCAACGGGCTTCGAAACAAGGAGTTGGCATATTCGGTCTTGCCAGACATAGAGGCACCCAGGAGCAACAAAACAGGATACCGCAAGGCATCCATCTCGAAAAGCTTCAGCCAAGCGGTCACCTCTGCAATTTCCGGAAACGTTTTGTAGAGTTCAGGATTGGATCTGATTCTCTCCGTGTTGCTGGCAATGAGGGCCTGAAGCTCTTGCTTTTCTTCTTCTTGCACGACAGCGTCTAAGTTGCGTTTTCGGGCTGGTACGCCATCCCTAGTCAAGTACAAGTACTCCTTGCACACCTCCGTTGTGACTTTCCGTTGCTTCCAAAGCTTCTCAGGCCATGCGCCCAAGACCTGGTAACGAAACAGCTCGTCTGTCCAGACAGGGGCATATTTTCCGGCCACACAGAGTCCGCCACAAGACAGGCGAGCCGTGCCAATTTTGTTTGCCCAGACATAGAAAAATCCACGGTCTATGCTCATCTGCAGTTTCTTCCTGCACAAACCATCGCCGCACAAGTCCGTTGGCGAGACATTTGGTTTAAGCCTTTCGAAAACAAAAGCAGAAACGGTTCTATCAACTTCGGACTTGAACTGGAGCATGACATGGGCATGGAATTTGCCTGACGCACAAGTCTCCAATGTCGTGCACCAATGGCGCACTTTCCAAGGCTGGAGGTGATTGAGGACAAAGACATTCAAGGCAAGCCATTGGGCCGGATCAGCAAACCCATTGTAAGTAAGAAGGACTGATGTGCCTCGTACCCGATACTCATTGCGCTGCGCAGGAGCTGGAACCATTAACAAAGGATGCTCCGCACTTCTGCTGGCAGCAGAGCCATCACGAGCTTTTTTCTTCGCAAGCTCCCAAGAGGCTCTAGCTTCATTCAATTGCTGTTGGTGCCGCACATCTCCGCCACGATCTGGATGAGTCTTCAATACAAGCTTCCGGAACACTTTCACAATGTCATCATCGCTGGAATCCCGTGTGCAACTCGACTGCGCGTTGTAGAGCGGAGCCAAGGCATGCAATAGAGCTACAAGAGCTCGTTTGGCCACAAGCACTGCCGAGCACCCCATGACTTTGCACAAACAGGAGTTGCCACGTCAAGTCACCCTCGAACAACAAAAATGGCGGCAACAGCCTTTGGATGTGGCAAAAAACAGCACAAAAACCATGATGTCCAGCTGCTACTCCGCCTACTCCGCTACTCCCAGCAAAGTGATGCCCCTAGATCCTATAGGCAGAAAGACATTTCAGGCAACAGGTCGGAGTAAGACGAACAAGACAATTGAGATTTCCAGACGCTTTCTGCAGTCTAATTGCCATGATGTCCAGCTGCTACTCCGCCTACTCCGCTACTCCCGGCAAAGTGATGCCCCTAGATCCTATAGGCAGAAAGACATTTCAGGCAACAGGTCGGAGTAAGACGAACAAGAAAATTGATATTTCCAGACGCTTTCTGCAATCTAATTGCCTACTCCATCCCGTTTTAAATTAATACTATTATTGATTAGGGGGATGTACGGAATTGTCGGTGTACATGCTTCAGAGTTCACAAACGTTAGGAGTCTAGGGGGGAAGGGGTACAGACAAAAGACTCAAGCCCGACTATCAGCACGCAGCACGCCCATTCTTGCCTGGAAGTTCCAGAAGAAGTGCGACCTTGGCGACACCGGAACCATGGGGAAAAAAATTGGCTACAATCGTGTGTCCTAGCTTTAGCTCTGCGAAACTACTTGCAATGTGGGCAACAACGATCGTTCCTGACACGAATGGCTCCTATAATGCAACCTACTGTCTGACAAATCCGAGCTGTCCTAGTCCATCCAGTCTCATGGTCTCTCTCACATGTGACTAGCTGCTTTGGGGTCCGCACGGCGCACTCCAACAACAAATGGTCACTTGTGCTGTGGTGACTAGAGAAACGGCTGCAGCCACTAAGAGCACTCACATTGACAAGAACAGGTGCTACATTGACAAGAACAGGTCACGACATCGGCAACCCAAAAAAGCAATAAACAACTGCAAACCCAAATACACGTCATGGTGGTACAAACGGCTACTGCACAACCCCACAATTGCCAAGTCTGGTTGTGAAAGGCTTGCAAAACAGAACTGAGCTTGTTCAAATCACAACCTATCTTCTTTGAAGGTACAAGGAATTAAGACCCACCGCGAGGCAATGGAATGAAACGTTGTTGCATTGTTACACCAACAGTATGAAAACACAAAGCAGCAAAAGTCACACTGAAGCTACAAAACGCTTGACATGACATCAAAGCACAAAAGAATAACGAAACCCAACTTGTTTGGAGATGTTTGGTTTGCAAAGGGCGCGAACGCACGCAACGCGACAATGCTTGGAGGTACATAAAGTCGGTCACCGCACAAGCAACGAGTTACACGCCGAAGATAGTTGGAGTCTAGAACTCCCAGCGCAAGCGTAACGTATCCGTACGTCCTGCAACTATTCCAAGGAAGTACGGCTCCATGCCGTTATTAACCCGTTAGTGTACCGACGCACGGGTGAAACGGTGCATACGGAACTCTTCCCACCCACCCACCAATGGTTTTTGAAAGCCAACCCGTTCACACCGGTGTTTAACGTGTACCACACCCCTGGTGTTTAAGGTGAACCACACCGGTGTTTAAGGTGTACCACACCCCTGGTGTTTAAGGTGAACCACACCGGTGTTTAAGGTGTACCACACCCCTGGTGTTTAAGGTGAACCACACCGGTGTTTAAGGTGTACCACACCCCTGGTGTTTAAGGTGAACCACACCGGTGTTTAAGGTGTACCACACCCCTGGTGTTTAAGGTGAACCACACCGGTGTTTAAGGTGTACCACACCCCCGGTGTTTAAGGTGAACCACACCAGTGTTTAAGGTGTACCGCCACCACGGTGTTTAAGGTGAACCACACCGGTGTTTAAGGTGTACCACACCCCCGGTGTTTAAGGTGAACCACACCAGTGTTTAAGGTGTACCACCACCACGGTGTGTAAGGTACACCCCACCTGCAACCCTGCAAGGCCGCCTACGACCCTGAAACCTCCACCTACGACCCTTCCAGGTCACACCTGCGACCTGGAAATCTCCTTGTATAGGGAGCGCACCTACGACCCACAAACCTCCACCTATGACAATTCCAAGTCACACCTACCACCTGCATATCCCCTTGTAGGGAGCGCGCCTACACCCAACGATTCACTACCCAACGAGTGCAAATGTTTCTGGTTGCTTATGTGCTGCACACAAATTCCCGCGCTTCTGCGTGAACATGGCCACACGCAAAACCACGCGTATGTTTTGAGCAACAAAACTACAAGTAGTCGCTGTACATTACACACCGTCCAGAAACAGTGACAAAATTTGCAGCATTGTAGAGATTAAGTCACTAGAGCAATTTCTTTCCGAAACTGTGAGCGACATTGCTCATCTTACAAAGAAGCTGCAAAATGACAGCTCTTTTTCCCAGCAGATTGGCCTCGAGTTACAATGGGCAAAACTTCGGCTCCATGCGTCTGCTTGCCAGCTCGAAAAATGGAGGAAGGTCGAAAAATGCTCTTTACACACATACAGTTGCTCTCACTTAGCCTCGGAGGCCGGCCCCTCCACTTCCTTTGCCTTGGATGGAAAGCGAAAGCATGAAAACGAAAATGGGGGAGACGCTGGGAATGATCTTACACAATCAAAAGAAGGCCACCCGGCCTCCTCAACTTCCTTGCTCTTTGCATCTAGGAGGAGTTGCAGATCTGCCTTTGACAACCCTTTGGCAGCCTGCCATTCATGAACATGAGGACACACAGCGTCCTGCACGTGAAAGTCCGCCCAGCACTCACGCAGAGGCAGAGAGGCGCCTTGATTAGACGGGTCCGTTTGCGGAGGGCATTCTTTTCCATCTTCTTGGCTTCGCGGGCTGCTTTCTTCGCAGCTTCATGCTTGTGCTTCAAATCTTGGAGCTGTTCACACAGCACGGCCTCACACATAACAGACTACAGTCGTCCCCAAAATCACCCCAACACAGATTCCCAAGGATAGGATGCCCACTCAAGGTGAACTGGCATGGGGGGGCATGGATCACTGGGTGATGCCAGGCTGAATGCGATGACTACCTACCTGCCTGGCTTCACCTACTCAACTGTCCACCTGACGAACTCTAAACGACATGCGTGTGGACATGCATCAGCGCCCCGTGAACTACAAGACTGCCGCACGATCTTTTTGCAAACAAACTTGTTTTAGCCGGTCCTATTTCTGGGACCGCAAACTGAGCTGCAAAGTGGCTTCGCTCCAGTGGGCCTCCCTAGTAATACCCTTTGCCTAATATCGATCCCTCACCGAGGTAAGGAGGCACTCTATATTTCTTTTTTCTGGAAATAAGCTGAGGCAGCAGGTCTGTCTACTGCCTCACTTTGAGCCGATAGGATCATATGGACGGCAGCTACATGTAACAGAACACACTATACTTGCGTAGTGAAGGACATCATGGTTGAATGTAGAATGTGACTAATGTGTACTGCTTTTTCGTTTTCCCAGGGTCACAAGCAGGCCAGAATTCAGCCTTTACCTGGTGCCAGCATCTCACTGGGAAAGTGTTCATCTGGAGCACACAATTAGTCAACTTGGTGCAGGAATGTTCCTTCCGGGTTGAGCTCCGGGGGTGATTGCAGCTCATTTCGTATTCGTACTGGTAAATACAGTTCTTCTAGTATTCTGAGCCATCGAACCGAAGCGAAGTTTATCTGTCGAGACTGTTTGTCAACGATATGTTGGTATTTCCAAACAGTTCGATTCATGATAGTGGTGGCCCTATCTGTCAACGCTGTGGGTTTCACTCGCGCCAAAGAAGATTTCTCACGTCTCATCACGTCTGTTGCGCTACAGAATCGCTGTAGCAGGTCAATGACCGTGTCTTCAGCACTCTGCGCAGCAGCAGCTTGTACAGCGTTGAAGGCTTCGTTACGGGCACGGTGACTGTACCATTGCAGTGAATGGCAAAGCACGGAGGCAATCTCAATCTCCTGCCACGGGTCCGCTTGTGCATCTAGGAGCAGCTGTACATTCGTCCTGTGCCGATGGAGGACAGCAAGGAAGAGGGGTGGTAGCGCTCCTTTCACGGGCATCACCGAGGCACCAGCCTCAAGCAAAGTTTGAACAAGCTGCGAGCTGCCCAGCTCAACTGCTAATTCCAACATAGTGGTAGGTTGCGTTTTGGGCGGGATAATATTGGGGTCCGCTTGGGCTTGTAGCAGTAGATAAGTTAAACTGGCCCCATGTCGAGGGAAGCAGTGGCCAGCATTTGGCTGGTAAGCATACGGATCAGCAGAGTGGTCTCGAAGGATAGCTGAGGCTACTAATGTGCTGACATGCCCTCCCTCAGTCGTCACGTCCATGAGGCCTACGCCCTTGCCAAGAAGATAGCTTACATCAATCACATCTTTGTGATCAATGGCAGTTATAAGGTCTTGATATTGCTGCGCTGACGGGACTTGCAATGACTGTACTATATAGCAGAATGCTGCCTCATTTGTGTCAGTGTCGAATTGGACAGCCCTCAATGGCGATTGGATCACTGACGAGCTGTCTGCGTAGAGGACCACTTGGAAGGGTGAGTCCAATCTAATCACATTCGCCGTCTGTTTCATAATGTCCCATCCAAGAGTTGTCCGTTCCACGACGTCCATCGTCAGGGCTGTTTCGCCAAGGATTCCATGGCGCACACGGAGTCGCATGCTTGCCCCGTAAAATGAAGCGGAGGCAACCCTGACAGTCTTTAGCCAGAAAGGCCTCGCACTTATGACTGCAACCACAAACCTCGTCTAGGTAGGGGATAGGAAGGATACTGAGGGGTATGCCTGGAAGTATAAAAGTCAAATATTGATCTGACCATTTGTAATCGAGCCAGAATTGCTTCGCAGATCAAACAAGAAAACCTTGCCACGTGGTCTCATGGACATGCAAGACAGCACAATCTATGCGTAACAGCAGTCAGATGTCACAGGCACGTGCGGTGCAGCCGTCGGCGATAGCACAGGTCTAGCAGATACAGTAATCTATTTAGGAAGAGACTTGCTTGTACCAGGAAAGGGTGTTGATACTCAAAACAGTGAGTTGTTTGAGCCACAAATGTTGCAGGCACTCCACCGAGCAGCGTGACAAATGGCCATATGCTCACTAAGACACATCCTGCATGTATGCAAAGGATAACATATCGCAAGACAATGTTTAATCATGCATTCTTAAATATTGTATGCTACTTGACTTTTACTGATCCATCAGTAGGCGTACCATCGAGTGCAATTACCTTTTCACGTCCTGCATCCTCAGGGTGAGAATACGGCCACAGTCTTCGCTGTGGTTCCTTCGGATTTTATACAGCATGCAGATGTCAATCTAATGTGCACTCAGTTCTGACTTCCCTCTGTAGCTGGCTCTGTGCAAGTTTCGGTTGGAGCAGCTGAAACAGCTTGCCCTAAATCTTCCTCTTTAGCCGTGGCTTGTTCTTGCTCGATTTGCACTAAATTGCTCACTACTTCTTCCATTTGGGTGGCTGCTTCCATTACAGCATTTAATAAAGTGCGTGCATACGCCAGCTGTTTAGCAGCCCGGGCCCGGCCCTCAGCTGCAGGTCCTAGTGGCGGTACTTCACCATGTCGCCACATCGTGACTTTGCTGGTTGTATGGGTTGGCACTGTTGCGGCTGATTTAGTCTCAGACTGATCGGCAAAGGTCGCATTGAGTTTCTGCAGATCACGGGCACTGTAGTTCCCGGATGGGTCAAACTGTTGGGTACTCGTCTGTCCCGAGGGGTCCGAGTACTTTCTCTTGCCATGTAGGCTCTCTTCTCTACGCGGCATAGGCTTCATGGCACTCTTGTGTTCAAAGCCAGTCTTGAAAGTTTCGTGAACTGCTGAGCTACAGCGGGATTCTCTGCTCAGGGCGATGGTTTTGTCCGTCACCTTGCCTGAGCTATTGGTCAGTTCAGTGAAGGGCCAGCACGGTGTGCGATTTGCCAGGATATTATGTTCATGCATCCTGTCAACATAGAAATGATTCAATTTCTCATTGTGTTGGTGGTTCGTGATGACTGCAAATCTTCTGGGGCTAACCCAGATCCATAGATCTTCCTGAAAGGACTCTGTAGCATAGAAGGGCCATATCTGTCGGCCTCCCATTTCCACAAACCAAAAGTTGGTATAGTCGTCATCACTGGCCTCAGTATCTATGTGACAGAAATCATGCGACAATTTGGCGGAGCTGGACCCTGGGTAGGCCCAGTCCGGCGGGCTCTTCATGTCGTCATTGAGGATAATATTCCAGCATTCTCCATTGATGCACATTCTATATTCATAGAAAGACCACGCATGGAGCTGCTTGGCGTGCTCATAAAAACCCTGCTGCCGATAGACCTGGATCCCATCGTATTCCGTAATGTGGGACTCTTTGTACCCAGGTCTCTGGGATTCGCTGTGAGCCTCAGTATCATCATTGCCTCCAGCTGGGCCTTCTTGGTCAGGCCTAGTCAGTGGGCCTGCCTTCAGGGTGACCTTGTCACCAATCCAGTGCGCCATGACTGCCCTCCGGAGTGCACAAGGGTATGGGGGAGTAGAGACAGAGAGCAGGAAGGGAGAAAGAGGAAGTAGTCACAAATGACGGACAGAGACGGACCAGGGAGCACACTTGAGTACAGACAGTGACGATGCAGATGAGGTAGCAGAAAAGGAGACAGCCAAAGGGAGGGGAACGATGAAAAAGGCGAAGAGAGGGAAAGTAAAATGGAGAGAGGGTACTCCCCTGACAGTCTTTAGTCAGAGGAGTGGGAACCCTGCAAATGGGAAGGTGGTTTGAGCCACAGAGGTGCGGCAGGGTAGACAATAGTGCTGACAGACCTCAATCTGCAGAACTTGACCAAGGCGGGCAAGTGTACTCCTGAGTACCGCAGCTTATCATGCTCTCTGTCGTGACATGACTTATCACTTCATTTCTATCAGAATTTTCTCTCACTGCAATGTCACCCTTGAGTACATTAGGCAAGCCCCTGCTTCGAGCCGGTTGTTTCATCAGAAACTTGTTAAACAGTGAGTAAGTTTGGTATAACTATGCTGTACATGAGCTAAGGCTATGTACACCGTAGATGAATCTGTAAGGCCTATCCCTTCACGGGAAAGCTGTTCAAGCAGCAAACCATCAAGGCACCCTACCATCTCTTCTTTGATTGAGAAAAAGCAGGGGGTCCTGTGCATGAGTCCATTGGATATGAGGAGGTAGTCTTGAATTTGTTGTTCTTCAAGTCTGATTACTGCATGTGTAGCAGTGTGTGCAATCCAAGTCGCAGCATCAGGCATTCGTAGGTGTAAAATTAGCAGTTCGATGTTGTCTCCTATAACTCCAGACGGAGGTCTTGCTTCGGCCGATATTGCGCCGATAACTCCATCCACTACATCTAAGTGCTTCATTTCATCACCATGGCAAGTCAGTGTGCGCTGTCTGGCTATGACTCTATGTGTAGCGTTAATTGCTTGAAACCATCAAGTAAACTCCAAGGATGTATACGGGGTAGTATTTGTGGGAATTGTGTTGTGAGGTAGTCATTCTTGAGCACATAATGGCAAGCGCGGGTAATGAGTGGCCCGTAAATCGTGCGAATTGCACTAATCTGAGATACGGCAACTCAAAAAATCACCAGTCATTTCACTTTTTGTTACAGGAGGACGACTTCCGGCGCACTTAGCTCTCTGTCAGGGCAGCGAATGTCCGCAGTGGGCCGATCCTGCACGAGGACATGAAACCTTATGGCGGGAGCCATCATTCTGGCTACATCCGCTAGGAGCGTGCTTGGTTGGAGTCTTTGCACTGTTGAACTGGTCCCAGCTGCTATGGTGGTCCAGATGCGCAGGTTGGGTGGCAACCCTGACCGTAATAGTAGAAAAGCAACTTCCACGAGTGTATCAGCTGCTTGCCGCATGGTCCTGCGGTCCAGAAAGCCGCCCAAGGTCGCAGTAATGTGTATTGTCTGAATGTTCAGCCGAAATGGTCGGGCATCGAGTGGTACTGGAGCAAGTCCCGCCTGATCGGTCATGCCTCCATCAGCAGCTGGAACTAAGTAGAGGTGATTGACCCACAACCCTCGTGTAGACGGACAGCTAAAACCTGCCAATCGGACTATGTCCTCGTTTGATGCTGCTAGTGCTGTCAAAAGATGCTGTGTGATGCGCTGTCCGTCCAATTCAACCTGCTGAAGGTCAGCTTCTAAGGTGTTATATATCAATTGCAATCCATGGGCTTCTTCTGGGAAAAAGGTGACACATCCACACTGTACTAGCCGTACTGTACGCCTGAGGTCCCGCACAGCCACCATAAGGTCTTGTGCTGCTTCCAAACTATATAGGATCATCTTTACCGGCATAGAGAGCTGGTGTTCTTCTCCGCGAAGTCGCACATACTCCATGACAGTACGGGCAGAGAGAGTGGAGGCCACACTAAATAAAGATTGCTGGTTTGCGAATACAGTGAGAGGGACAGTAAGGTGGCAAATTGTTGGATGGTGGTGTGGGTCAGTTGCAATCCCGACGCGTCTTTGGTCGGAAAAACAACGTGACCATCATGGTGGGGGTACTTCAGGTCAGGACATGTCAAAAAATGGGTAAATGTCGGTTATGTTACTATGATGACTGTTTCGCTACGGTACCTCAGCCCATGTGATGGAGAGGATGGATTCAAGTTCCTATCCCGTTGTCACTGAACTAAGCTCCCATCTAGTCTTCACACCCTTGAACTAGAGAAGAGCCTAGGACACTGGGTGAGTTACCTAGAGTGTACGAATTAGTACAAACAAAACAAGAACAGACAAGTTAAGTACAGGTTGGGGGTCATCCTAAGCTCGTCCTTGAACATCACGTACACTCGCCCTTGGAGAAATGTCATCTATCTTGCTAGTGGGTATGCAGTAGATATTGCTTGTTCGGCATGCCAGCTTAGGTGGGATGAAGTACCTGTGAGCCAACAGGAGAGCATGTTCACACTGCAGTCACCGTCGGCACTGTCAAGAGAAGACTTACTGGTCCCTAATAGGTAAGCATGTGGTTCAGTTCACATACAGTTGCTAATAGACGTGCGAGAATCACCACATGAAAAGCTTTCCAAGGAGCACCTATTTCGATTGCCTGACGATCACCTTCGTTGGACTTCTGCTAATTCATTGTGCCTCACAGGTCATTGAAAATGGTTGCATACGCTTCACTTAGGGCATGCCAATTTTGCTGTAGTCGATAAAGTGCTCGGTTAGCTTCTTGTACAAGATCATTGTGTTGCAGTTGCAGCACTTGGATGCCTTCGCTGAGTTGGAAGATTCTATCCGCTTCATCTTCATGAGTAGGAAAAAGGCCTGCTATTGCGTTTTGGCACTCTTGCGTGAGCCGAAAATCAAAGCAAGGTCGGTCATCTTCATGGACAGCACTGTTGATTCTTGATTGTTCACTCAGTGCGATTCCTTCCAAGGTTGGCTGCAGTGTTTCGATGCGATTGCCTAGTATATTGTAAGCATGCATAATTTCTGCAATAATAGCACATTGTTGGGCACTCTTTGCAACAATTGCAAATCGTCTGGAGTTGGCCCAGCATGCATATCCGTTGTGTCGCACCTCTGCTGCAAAGGGATAAAAACCTCCGTATCCTGCGATATTCAACCAAGCCTGCAGGTAAACCTCATCACACTCCCGAGGAATGACCTTATGGAATCCGTGGGGCAATGAAGCCCCCATCATTACTGTCGCCTCCTCCGGGAGCCATGACTCATCCTCAGCCCATAGGATGTTCCATTTTTCACCGTTGAGCCATGTGCATACTTCCATCAAACTGAATGCTCTGCACTCTATATTGACATTATGACATAGCCTATGGATAGGATATTTGCCGCGGTGCAGATTCGTCAACATATTCGGGGTGCTCTGAATGGTTTCAACGTTGTATCCTTTCCAATGGTAGTTTCTTAGAAATGTCATGAGCGCAGTCGACATGGCTTCGCAAGTGGGGCGCTCGCCAGGTGCAGTCCCGACACGTCTTTGGTCGGAAAAGCACCGTGGTCTGGTAGCTGTAAGTCACATATACTCCTTATGGTGAAGTCAGGCAACAGTGTTAGCGAATATGCCTGGACGTACCTGGCCTCATCAATGGAAGTAACACATCCTTAGGTAAGCTGTATTTGCTGAAATCTGTTTGAGCCGATAGACTACGTGTGCGATGGAGACTGTGTGAACTTCGTTACCCAGTATTGGAAACCTAGTAGCTGACGGCATGGGAAGCTTTGCGATAGCCTAACAGTCAAATGAAAACACACGTGAGCTTGTTTTTTCAGTGGCTGCACTAAACTGCACTGCGCGCGGCTCAACACGTTGGGACTAGCTAGCTTATCATGGCTCAGGCAAATTGGGTACAGGGGGC
Organism: Cladocopium goreaui; assembly: GCA_947184155.2. Taxonomy (NCBI): domain Eukaryota; class Dinophyceae; order Suessiales; family Symbiodiniaceae; genus Cladocopium; species Cladocopium goreaui. The sequence goes on along the minus strand of CAMXCT020003400.1, from coordinate 53,169 downwards.
TTATACAGCAATTATGCAGATCTTTCGTTGCTACCATCCGCAAGGGAAACATCTATTTCTGAAGTCATGTTTTCCACACTTAGTCACTACAGCGGATACAGGAGGTGTCAGGGACATCAACGTTTATGGGTTCTCGGCAGGCAGGGTCCTATACGGGCCTTGCAGTCCACGAGATCCTGAGTGAATTCGCTGCGTTCCCTGGCCTCACCAAAGTTGCTGCGATTGCGACGCCGCCAGAGATGATGCGACTTGCCACTGGCGAACGCAGAGTCACACTGGTGCATTGTCTGGAAGACCGGCTATGCGTGTGGAAACCTGACTCCCTGACAGAATTCAATTATCAGATTGTTCTTATAGAAGGGCACCCCACATGGAGTGGGCGTGCCAAACACTCCTATGGCCACTTGCTCTTCATTGACCTTGATGAAGGAGTCCATGAAATCCAAAGATTGCAAATCACCACCCCTCAAGTCATTCCACATGGAGTACGGTGCGAGGGATTGCTGCGTGTACTTTCATGGGTAAGCTTTGACCTTCCTGAACACCTCAAGACGACTCTAAGTGCTCTGTTAGTAGCAGCGGGAGAGGGGAACACTGAGCTACAAACAGTACCCATTGTCGGACGGGACATTCGGGATGGTCAGCCTGATACGGAAGCTGAACTACAAGCAGCTTTGATTGCGATGATTCCTACACCGGGAGGATCCCATGATGAGGGAGGGTTGCTGGTTCGCAACTTACTGGCGGAATTCCTGCGTGGTTTTTCATTACGTACCCTCATCTTCCTACTGGACATGGTGCTTCCGCAACTAGACGCTTATAATGCGGGACGGCAGCTCCAACATCTCCAGCCCTGGGTTAGTGTAGAACTAGCTCAGCAGAAGAAGCGAGGACAAACGGGAACACGGTTACAGGTTACCTACCAATATGAGGCGTATGCTGGCTTTCATGTCGTTCACCTACATACTGACGGTGCCCCGCTCCTGCTCTTTAGTGCACCTTCAAATAAGCCTCATAGTGGCCCATGGACATCCACTCCGCAAGACTACGAGCTGCCTGTCGCCCTAAGGCGGGTGCTCCACTGCCGAATCTCGTGTCAGTTGGATGCACATAGCAGCCTCATATTGCAGCAGCTCTAGCAGTCCTGCTGATTGCCACAGCACCAGAGGAGTTTGGAGTACCTGAGTGTACCACAACCCTTGAAGCAGCCGGGCTATGTGGTCCTCATCGTTGGGGTATCATTCTCCCCTTTTTTTTCCGTCCAACGCCATGTGGCTTCCGCCAGGTCGTTCAACAGCTATCCAAGCCTGTTGCAAGTGAGATTAATTATTGAATTTACGCAGGGGCCGATGCTGTAGTGGCCGCAAAAGTAAACTGGAAGAGGACCGATACATAGTCCAAAGGCTTCGTCACGTTCCAGAGAACAAAACAGAGAACAAAAACCGAAAAACAAAGAACCAGAAGCAAACAAAAACACACAAAAGAAAAGCAACCACAAGGCCACAAAGCCGTGACGTGACAGGTTCCAGCTTATGGGTGAAACAGATCTGTTGAGGCGAGAGTTGATAGCTTGTAATCATCTCGGCGCATGCAGATGACAACTTGTGTGTCAAGTTGACAGGCCCATAAAATTAAACAACAACAAACAAACAAGACGAAATCACCATGGGCCACTTGAAGGGTGCGGGAAGCAACAAGGCTCAATGCGGAAACCAGGGATCCCCCCAGCCAGGATCCCCGAGATCACAACGAGCGCCTTCACGGCATGACATTACACCCTGACACTTTGAAGCAAACACCGACAACGCCGGGTCACAACAAAGTGGTGAGAAGCTACCGCCGTGAAACAGGAGGGTGAAACGTGATCTAAGGTGAAAAAGACGGCGCGGTAACAGCCCTCAGGTACCCTCAGAGTCCGCTCAGTACTGCTTTTCCAATCATCATATTGCACCGGTATTGTGAGTAGCACCACTATGCGAGTGCTCTTGCAATGCAGCTTCGTGATATGGGAGATTATACCCATAAATGGGAGTTGCAGTGCACTCTGGCGGTGTATACAGCTTTCAAAATTGAATCCAATGCGATCGAGTTCGCGAAGGGCGAGCTCAACAACATGGATGCAGGCTTGCAAGCGTTGCGCAGCTCGAGCGGTCAACTTAGCAGGTGTTGAAACCAACTGCATTAAATGCGGTCAGGTGATCATGGGAGCCGGCTCAGTTACCCTGGTGTAGGAATACGAGCGTTTTTCTCTGCCCAAGGACCAGGTCTATCCTCAAAGTGTTCAAACGAGGTTCTGGACAGGCAACTTGTGTCAGCTGTGTTAAGGTCCTCAGTCCGGTAGTGTTGTACGCTCGCATGCATGAGCTGTAGCTGTCGACTAATCACTTCACGTTCTGTAACATTGGCACGGGCTTCTACTCGAATGCGCAGACTTCTTATGCAACAGCAGGCTGTGCGAATGTCTCTGCAGTCTTGCTCGTTGATAACACCTGCAAGGAGTTCTCTTTGCTGCAATACGGCGTGGGTGTCTTCCAAAGTTCTGAGAGTATTCGTCAGTCTGTGCACATAGTCCTGCAAAAGGAGGAGATCCTGTGCCTCATTGTGAGTCTGGGGTTCTTGAGGCAGGCATACTACTTCACTTGGTTGCACTGAGCTCATATGGTCAGGTGGCATTCAAGCAATGCAGGCACTGGATTGCCTGAGCAAAACAGCAACGGGCGCCATGGCTTGATGTACTTTGACATCGCACTAAACTACCATGCAACAATTAAGGTAGCACAACATGAACAAATACAAATTAAAAACCCAGAACAGGATTAAGATACCCGCCCCCTACCGCCTCCCTTCCCCGATTGGCTCCGACATGCTGACAGCATAGGCAATTGTAGCAGGTGGCAATCAACCATGAGTACCCCATGGTGACAACCCCGCTCAACCTGAGGCAAGTTACACGCTAAATGCATGGATGATAAATTTGGGGTCTCTGCGTCACTTCATGTGGCTCACTGGAACTGCTCGTGTGAGGCAGCGCGAGGCTCTCTACTGCTACTAGCACCACTGGCTGCAGCAGCGGCGGGGGGGGGATCACTGCTTGCCGCTGGTTTCATCATTTGGGCGATAAGCGGGTGGGGTTGTTTGTCACGCAGGATTCGCGTCATTTCGCGAGCGAATGCCGCAGGGTCATCCACTAGTGCTTTCGCTTCCGCCAGTGGCCTATCAAGGACAATGGCAATGAGCATTTCACCCCCATCTTTGTGGATTATAGTTGGTCGGCCGGCTTGGATCTCGGCGAGGATTGCCACTGCCTTGTTTTCACACACAGTGCGTTCCCATTCTTCCAGAGCTCTTTGCGCCAGGGTGTCCGTCTGCGGTGGGGCTTTTAGGGCAGCCGGTGTCCCAAGTGTTCTTATGAAGGGGCTATCAGGGGGAACGGGGGATGGGAAGTGCTGAATGGCCGCTACTGCACGTTGCACGTCATTTGTTTGTACATCATATGACGTGGTTGTTTTTTTGCTTATGGCAGGTTCGGAGTCGGCCCATAGTTGCTCCAGTGTGTATCCTGGCCTCGGTTCCATATACTTTCGGTTCCATACTGCATGATGGGACCATTGGGGCGCGTCACGGTTGATTTCTACTGAATCCCTTTTCATGTCATATTCTTTGAGCATATCATCTAATTCTTGTAAGCTAGCAGCTCTGTGAATACAGCATTGTCTGACAGCGCCATCGATGTGGAGCGGCCATCCTACAGGCATATGGGAATCTTCCAGGAGTCCGTCACCATTTTCCTCTATGATTGTACCCAACATTGGGACATCAATAGTTGCTTTAAGGCTGACTTGTGCACGTTTGCACTTCCATGTGTCAGGTGCTAAGAGACCTCTGCCGGCCAACAGCTCAAGTGACTGGAATTGTGGTTGGTCAGTCGCTGGTAGCACCTCTTCTTTGATGACTAACTTCAGTCCATGCAGTGGCTGGGGTTGCTCTTTTTGAGGGTCTTGAGGTTGCTGGGATGTAGTGTCCCTGGGTGTTGTGTCTTCAAACCAGGTGGGACGGACTGACTGGACTCCTATGGGACTTGCAGAACTTGTAGTTTTAATGCTTTCTCTGCGCAGGCTATGATAGACGGGCGGGATCATCCATGCCGGCACAAAGACTGTGATGAACTGCACATTCCAGATAACCTGTAGGTTCTGCGGCTTGACTTCAGGCGTGATACATCTTACTTGACCATCGATCACTCTAGTGTATGATTCAGAGCGGTCGAAGGACGCTGTGACTTTCAGGCCTAGATACAGTTCTCTAAACCAGTATTCCTTAAGCATCATAAAGGAAAGGTGAGGTGCCCTCACTTCCAATACGTGCGAGGCTGGCATTAGAAGAGTTACCATCCATTCAGCTAAGAACTCAATCATTTTAACTTCGAGTGTAGGGAGGATGGCTTGAACTGCTCGTAGTGCACCCGCGATGTCCGGAACATGCCTACGCGAGGGCAATCCAACTGTTCGCTTGGCATACTCGTCAGCAAAGTAAAGTCTGCACAACTTTGAGACCCATTGGCTCGGTTTCTCCATGTCTATGGTGATCTTAGCTAGGGGCCATGGGTCTGGGAGCGTGGATAAACAATGCAACAATTCGGAGGTTAGGTCCGCCGAGATGACGGGGAGGGCTTCTCCTTGTGGGCGATAGTCAACTGCAGGTCCCACCGTGCCTTTGCTTCTTTGCGTGTGGGTGCGGGCGGCACTGTGCACGGCTTGGATGGTGGTTTCATATTGGCTGACCATGGCTCGTAAGTACTTGCATGCGCGAACAGCTGCTCTTCTTGTGCTTGGCCCATCTTCGGGCTGGTTCTTGGCAGCTACTGCGAGGATATCTCGTGCCTCTTCTTCTGGCGACCGTTTGGGTTCCGTATCTGGGGCAGGTGCATTGGGAGCGGTACCTTGGACTGGCGCCTCTTTTGCGCGTGGCAAGTGGTCTGGGATCGGCAACTTCGGGTGTAATCGCCATCCATCAAAGAAGTATATGCCGGGCAGGGACAGGATCTCCTGGTCTGGGCCCGTCTGTGCTACTATGTGCCCGGTGCGTGCTTTATACAGTCCTGAGGGTAGGCACACGTAGGTGGGAGAGTGTGTGCGATCAGCAGCGTAGGCATATAGAACAACTTCAGAGAAAGGGAGATTCTGCTCAGGGAGCCACTTGTGTTGAGTTCGTAACCCCGCTTGAACTTCTTGGAAGCGCTCCCTGTTCAGCCATCTAAGGTCTGACCCTCGCACCAATATCAGCCGATATCTTGCTCGCTTCACTTCGTCAGCTTGCTGATCGTAGTATTGATTGGCAATTGCAAGGGGAGGGTACTCCCAGGTTGGTGCCGAATTGAGTGACCACCGGCTTAGCTGTGCTAGATTCTCTTGGACTGGGTCAGGGTCAAATTTTGGCATGCTCCATGTCGTTTCTCCTCTCCGTAGGCCCCGGATGCCATATGCAATTGCAGCAATCACCTGTGCCATGCCCATGAGCCCCATCATGTCTAGCGGGGAGACCAGCAGGGTTAACGATTTGGACCGAGTGAGTCCGACAGTGATTCTGCCTAGGCAGTCTTCAGTATCTTCTGTAGGAGAGCCATTGGAGTAATACTTAGTGTTGAGAAATCCAATACTGGGCTGAGCTACGATTGATACCTGCGCTGTTCCTCCTGCCGAATTGGCTATTGTTTCTACACGCAGGGTGCGAACATAATCTCTTTTGAGCACGGAGCGGTTCAAATTGTTCTTATGATCAGTTGCTGTGGTCATTGTGAAAAGTCCATCGGCAAATCCAGCATTGTGAGGAAAGGGGCTGAGTACTTCTGACACAAGAGTTTCTAAATCCGTCGCTACCAAACCGTTGATCCTAGCATTAGTATCCCAGAGCACTAGTTGGAACCCGGGTGGCTTGTCGGGAAGGCCTCCCGAAGCAAAACTTCCTAGTTCCCATAGGCCATTGATCTTCCTGCAAAGATTAGGATATCTAACTGCAACCACTGCATGGTATGTCACAGGACTAACCCTGGAGCTGGACGGAAGCATTAACCCCCAGGCATGGATGTCACTTACACCGGCGGTCTGGGAGTTTAAGACTGCTTGTATGTCACCAGCCATGGGCAGGAGGGTAGCAGCATGCTGCAAAATCCAGGCAAGGCGCACGAGAGACCGTGGAAAATTGAGAGCGGTACCCGCCAGCAGTTCCGAGTCTACGAATCGGGAGTGTCGTTGCATATTTGGTTGAGCTGCTTCAAATACGGCTTTGAGGCCTGGGAGCACAGTGCTGGCTGCCCTGAGGTCTTCCTCATCCTGCGGCGAGAGGTGACTTGTCCATAGCTGACCTAATGTGGACTGGCCTCGTTTGAGGATTTGACTAAGAGCCGTTAAGCCTTCATTCGCCGAACCATCTAGCAGTCGGATCATTGCATCGGCAAGGTTGGCGGGCATGTAGTAGTTGCGGTCGCTTCGCAGGCCATGCTTTTTAGCTAACAGTAGTTGTCGTGACCGTTTGGCGTTGCGAGCTGCCCGATCAATACCGCCAGGTGTCTGCTCCGAGTCTCCTGTCCAGAGGACCAGGGGTTGCTGTTTCAGCAGGCTGATAACTGCAATTTCGCGGTCAGTGCCGTACTGCTGGCCTTCATCAATGACCAGGAGGGAGAGCTCTTGCATGAATCCACTCATTGTGGACCATTGCATGGTAAGATCCTGGGCTACCGTTCCCCCGGTGGCTAATATTAATTGACACTTGTTCAGCATTTGCCTTCTTTCTCTCGGGTGGATATCAAATTTCGTGTGCGAGTAACTGCTTTTGTTGCGCTCTTGGTCTCCCACCAGCCTACCTATGCGCCCAAACACCCCCGACGGGGGGTCGAGCCATAGGAGGAGGTCCGCAAAGGATCGAGTGCCGGAGTTCTCTTTGCAAATGAACAATATTTTGAGGCTGTCGGTAGTGTCGATTTCAATCAAGGCCAGGATGAGGATTGCCATCGATTTCGACTTGCCTGCTCCGAAAAGCCCTTGGATGCACAGATCTAGCCGGTTGGTGAGCAACGCCATTGTCACTGCGCAGAGTGTGCCTAAAACGTGTCCGTCAAGCTCAGCGGCAAAGGAAAGTGCAGTGGAGCGAGTCCAAGGGTGAAGCTCGCCCTCCACGTGACATGGAATTAGCACTAGGCGGAGCAACTGGCCGCACAAATGCAAGAAATGTGATCTTTTGTTGCCCTCCATTCCTTCTACTGCTGTTTGGACATTGTAGATGCCTAATCCCAGGTGGTACCTGCACGGGGGGGTTTGCGCAACCGCGGTAAGCTCACGGGTAGGCTTAGTACATCCGAACATCCACATTGTATCGAGAAAGAAGGTCTGGGGGACCGGGCTGTTCTGCCCCTGGACGGTCGCGTCAACGGGGTCCAGGTGCTGGCCGGAGGCACTATACCAGTCTTGGAGGGCTTCGAGTTGTTCCTTTGCAAAAAACTCAATGGCCGGTCCTGAGAGGAAAGCAACTTCGATGAATTTAGGGTTGCACTGTCTGTATATGCGTGAGGCAGCCAGCTCATCCTTTTTTTTGGCTGCGCGTGGCGTGATGGCGAGGACCAAGCCAAAAAGGATTTGAAGGTCATCTCCATCATAAGCTAGTGCGTCCGCTGTACCCACCATGGCAATGAGCCTACCCGTGCCAATGGGGCTGACTTTGTGATGGTGCGCATCGCTGGCCAGCAGGCTGAACACTTCAGTTTTGCCCAGGCTTGGGTGTCGGAACGCGAATGCATCCTGCCCGCCTTTAACTTTCCAATGTCCAAACTCGCTGCCTTTGAAGAGGAATTCAAGGGCGATGGGTTGCGATGGTTGCCGGATAGGGCCCGCACTTTGCATTGTTAACCCTGTTTCATTATAGCCTTCATTTGGACTGAGCATGGGCAAGTAGTAGTCTAACATGTAGACAGCCAGGGGCAATTGCAAGGTGCCAAGGAAATGTTGTACCATGGTGGTATAGTTGAGCAACTTGGACCTTGAGGAGATGGTGACTGTTGCCAACGTGGCTAAGTATTGGGTTGCCTCTTGCTCAGTTTTGACCTCTGAATTGTGGGCAGCAATGTGTGTAACAAGTGCCTGTGTCGTGGTTTCAGGTAGCTCACACATTTCCGCTAATTCACGCAGGAGTTTTCTGGCAGTTCTTGAGAGCTCAAAGCTGCACCATGAGATCAGACGGAGGGGAGCCTGTGAGTACACTTCGAAGGGGAGCACTCCAGGGGTACCTTCTAACTGCTCCATATCTGGTCGTCTTTCTGGGAGGGCAACTCTTGTCCAATGCGAGTAGTTATGTTGTGCAGTACCGAGGTACGCTCTCCATCCTGTGATATGCGTAATTTTAAAGCCCCGTTGCCTAAGCAGCTTGATGTCATGGTTTGACGGGTTCCATACGCAGAGCCTGTCATCTGCATGGTGAATGAGGTGGATCTCTCTCAGCTGAGATAAATTGCATGTCGTGAGCAGCGATGGTGGTAGCGCAATGGCTGCTAGCACGGTTTTGCCACCAACGTCTGGGAATTCTGAGAGGATAGTTTCCCATACCATTCCTGCGTACGAGCCAGCGCTGTGCCCCCGAATGTAGATGGAGCCTACCATGTATCCTGTTAATCTCAGAAGATCGACTGGGCGGATTTCAGGGGGCAGACATACTCCGACTAGCGGGTGTGCAACTAGCAACTTAGTGAAAAGTCGCAGGCCATGTATGTACCCGGGCCACGGCGGTTTCCTGTGTGCTGGAGTGATGGGACAGAAGTGCAACAGCTTCATGGCCCGACTGATAATCTGCGCTTGCAGTTGGTTCGCACTGGGCATGCCTAAGACGCGGCACCAGAAGTGTGCACCTATGGGAAACATGGCGATGTGCAGGAGCAAGTATTCTTGTGTGTGAGCAGTGCCTGCTACTGTGCCAGCTCTTGCATTCCAATCGTCCTGTTTGCTCAGGGATGGCCCGTAAACATGTGCTTCCTTTTTGCAGGCTAGCAGTACGTCCCAGTCTTCATCGAGTTCTCCTCCACCCAACCCAGTGCACTGAACTTCCAGGGACCCTGGGTCAGCGTCATTGAGTTGCCAGGAGGTGTTATCCATGACAGTGAGTTTCCAAGCAGTGTATTGGGGGTCAGTATGGCTAGCAAGCACTTCGTTGATTGCTAGTTCTGCGTTGCCAGGGTCAATGCCCAGTCGCCGTTGCAGCGCTTCCAGCAGAGGGAGGATTGGGGCACTGGGGAGCTGGAGGCTCGCATGCTGACCGCAGAAAACAATGGCAGGATCGCAAGTCTTGGACCAAGGTGTATGGTCATTGTTGTTGTTGGGGGCTTCCACCGGTGTCCACAGACTCTGAAGAAGCAACACCTGCAGCTTGGTAAGGCTTCTGTTTTGCAGGACATGCGGCTTGGCGATTAGTTTACTCCCTCTAACAAAATCGCAGCCTGTGGGGTGTGTCCACAAAGGTGGTGCCTCGTCGACTCCTATGAGCGACACAGCAAGCGGTTGCAGCCCTTTGTTTAGCCACTGTCGGAGTTGTTGTCCTAGGCCTACTTTGCTCCCATGGAAGGCGTGCACTATAGGTGGCAGACTATACCCTATGGTTAACTCCTTGCTTTGGAACAGTTTGTCTCCTGGAAGACAGAGTATGGGGAAGTCGGCTGGGAAAACTGACAGAGGGGAGAGTGCACCTTGTTCGAAAATGGGGCGTGCCCAGGTAAGGAATGGCGGGGTCCGCTCGACGAAAGTCCGGTCTAAGGTATCGGCCATCCCCGTGACGTGGCCATTCTCCTCGCTCCGGGATGGGAAATGCAATGGCTCCTGCCCATTCGCCCAACATTGCCCATGCATGTGTCCAGTCAAGTGGGGTTCTAGCCCTACAGCCGAGTAGGGGGTGAGAAGCAGTCCTCCCCTCATTGCTTCCGCAGGGTCTTCTGGCACAGCGGTTGTAGCTAGGAAACTGGCTCTGCTATCCTGGAGTGCGGTAACCCAATCATCTGCTGTGCGATTGGCAGGGTGGGCTATTCGTCGTGCCTTTGGGGCGGGTGCAGCACTCGGAGAGGAGCTTTGGGCAGGGGCTGGTGGCATGTCTGCTTCCGAGGTTGCTTGGGCCATTTCTACATCAGGTGCCTCAGTCGGGATGTGCCCTGTCACAATGATCAAGCCGGCATTAAGTTCGGCTTTGGCTTCTGTGGCAAGGAGTACTGCTGGAGGGCACTGGTTAGAGCTGGCCATTGTGTTATGTTGCATTGCTGCGGCTCTGCTTGCCTTATCCGTCATGAGATTGACGAGCTCGGCTATTTCAAACAATGAGGTCGGCACGCAGTCAGAGTCGATGAGAGCAAAATTTACGGTGGGGAACATTAAACAAAGCGCCTCCAGAGCTGCAGCACCAGCCCAGGTATAATGGACCTGATGCAAACCTGTGTCAGCATGAATGGGAAAATGGATCGCAGTAGTTTTCTCCTGGTAAGGGCCAGTCACTGTACATCGGCCTTTGATCCAGGGTGCGAAATGCGGCCAGTAGGCTGGAGGATCAGTGCCTGACAGTTTGCGGTTGTCCACATAAACATAGACGGTGGCATACTGAGGTAACCGGGGTATCATTCTCCCCAACAGCTCACGGGTCTCCCGTACGGCGGTGCACAACTTGCTGCTCCAGCATGGCTTTCAGTCCGCGTGGTATGGCGGGCTGAGAGTTTCCACCACTTCCTCTGCTGCAGGGGCGACAGCACGCATTGCGGTCATTGTTCAAACAGGTGTCGGGTTTCTAAGTGGAGGACGTAGGGATGCAACAGCAGACGAGCGTGAGGACTGCTATGGAAGAGCAACTGTAGCGCTCACAAGAGCCATTGAACATACCTATATTGTCTCGCCTCTCGATATGGCAGGCATGATTGGCATGGCTCAGACAATAGGAGTGTACCATTATGGATACTTCACGCTGAAAGGCCGAGACATTCAGTACCATGGCCCTACAACCTACCCCAGCGACAAAAGTGCCATACTGGACTGGGGATTAAAGGCACCTTTCATTCCCCAAGATAACCCCCCCTTGCTATTGCCATGATAGTGACCACTAATGGAACACGAGCGTGGCGACGATATCGGTTGGTTGTGGCATGCAGAGACAAACTACGTCTTCCCCCTGATGTCCTCGCAGCGCTAGAGTCCCGCACACGTGACCATGTGCTGACGGCCAGCGGGTTTTTCCCCTGCTCGATTGATCGTGAATACTTGTATGGTTACGCTGCTGATGGTTACAGATCTCCCCTCTGGCTATGTGCAGCCTATAATGGGTCCCCAGCACTTGTTCATCGACATAGAGGCCACAAAGTCTTCTTTCACGTGGGTATACAGGATCGACAACTTGTCGTAATCCCGGGTATCCATTACTTCGATGCCGATCGGTTGCAGCCGGACCTTTTGGCCACATTGGATCGCCAATTTGATCCAGGGTCTATGAAGCTCGCAAGCCCCGAGGGTGCAGGAGACACAGTGAATGACCCCTCCTCGGATGAGGAAGCAGCCTCTACCGATGACGAGAGTGATCCAGAAGACCCTACAGTTGCGTGGTGCCCACCCATACCTGATGCAGCTGAAGATCCCTCTGAAGACGAGATCGTGAGTGCAGCTGACCAGCTAGCAATTCTGATTACTAATGTCCAACCTAACGGAAACCCTTTTTGCATACCCGAAAACCTTGGAATTCTCCCGCCGCTGTGGCTACAGGCGAGATTGACGTTGTCTTTGACTGCCATCCAAGAAAAGTTTGCGCGCATCTTGCTGAGTGTGGCCTGTGAACTGTGGTTGCGCGGGCAAATTGCCAGTGTGGAGGATGTCCTCCAGCAGACGGCAAGGGCTCTCACAATTCGACTGGCAGAGAAGCTCGCCCAGGCGATGAGCTCGTTGATGAGATTGGCTGAATCCATGGTGACTCCAGAAACTGAATGCCTGTTGTATGCCACTTACTGGTTTCGGCCCATCCTGTCTGAACTCATTGGCTCGGCCCGAGAGAGCTCTGAGGTGAATCGAAGTCGAGCGCCGAGTGGCCCAGTTAAAGTCCTGGTCACAGATCGGCCGCATCGACGCACTACTGGGTTAGTGGACCTTACGAGTGGTGCCTCTGCCCTACTGGCATGGTTCCCGGCTAGCTGGGCCAGCAAAATTGCTCCCAAACTTCTCGAGAATGCTCCTGAGAATGCGCAGAAACCACAAGAAATCAACATCACGTGCCCGAAACGTTCCTGTGACGAGACTCCAGTGGAGGGAACAAAGCAGCTGCTCCAGGCAGTTAAATTTGCTGCCAAAAACATGCCTGGTTTTCGCCTTGGATTGGATGAAGACTTTCAAATGGCTGGATGTTTCCAGGAGCTCATCCATGGATATACCACAGGGCTCGTTGAACCATACATGATGCGAGGTCTCCAACCGTTGGGACCGAATCGCACTACTCTGGAAGTGATCATACCCTCTCAAGTAGGGCTTACACCAGAAAAGTGGAAAGAAACAGCCACACTGTGCCCACTTGATTGGCCTTCCAACTACAGTCTGTTGCGATTGTGGCATACCAATGGAAGCCTTCATCAAACGGAAGCGCGACTCAGGAATCAACTGTCACACAGCCATATGTTTGCTGAGTGGACAGTGCATCTCCACAGATTTGCAGAGCGAGTTTTATTCCAGCAACCTGCAGTTTATGTAGCGGGACATGCCTTGCAAACCAACCTGCGGGAACGAAACTTCCCGGACAGGAAAGTCCGCAAGAGAGTCTCTCCTGAAGATCTGGACGAACATCAAAGGGCGATCCGAGCGCTTCACCAGCGTGCTATTGCTCAGCAAGGAGTGAACCCAGTTTCGTTTGGACTCACCAACGAATGGAACGACACTATCACATCGGATAAAAAGCATTATTTGGAACACTTCACGAGAGGTATGACATGATCCCCAGCTCACCCCTGCTCGCACCACTTATACCCTTTCTGTGTCCACCCCTTCCCCCCCTTCCTCTTTTGTCTCATTTCGGTTTCACTCCCCATTGCTCCCTCACACAGTATTCGGCCTTTGTTTCATCAACAATGGTGGTGGGAGTTGACCTAAATCTCTATTTGGTCCCGTCGTCATGTCTACTTAAGGTTACTGTCCATACCGGTGTGTCTGTCCAAAGACGTGACAGGTGCACTGGTATGCAGTAGGGGACACAGCTCTTCCTCATTTATAATTGTTAGGTTCATGATGCTGTACATGCCTGGCCCCTACCTACTCAGATCTGTCAACAGTTGGTAGCCGCATTTGTAGTTGTGTGTGAGTGCCAACTTAGGCATAACAGATCGGGCAGCATGATTTCTCTTTGCACTAGTGTTCAGAATGTGTTGTCCAGTCGAGAGCTTAGGTTATACTAAGGTCGCCTCCACCATGAAGCCTATTGCACGAGCGCACGCTCTCGCAGCCTTTGCCTGACAAAAATCGATGGGTAATGAAACTGTTGTTATTCTCCCCAGACTTAGTCTTGACGAGACACCCACTTTCCCACCCCTCCCACTAGTTAAGGTATCTGAATTCGTTGACTAATCCCTAGGTTTTGCCCTTAGCAGAGCTACATTAGGTGTTGGTGCCTTGTTATTTGGTTCTGGTTTTTGTTGCCTGTTCCCTGCCTGACGTGGCCCTCCCTCCCCCTCGGATGGTCCTCTTTGGCGCCTTGGCCCAGGTTTTACTGGTCCCTCCCTCTGGGTATCGTTGCTTCCGGCGACGGCCTGGTTGCCTTGCCTCTGTGCGTGGAGTGTTTGTTGCGCATTGTCTCCCCTCCTCATCATGTCTCATGGCAACAAAGGCCTTTGGCCCTGTGTGGGGATCTTTCCCTCTACACCATGCTTCACGTGTTGTTGGGGGCTGTGTGCTCCCTCACTGAGGTTTTCATCATTGCATGATCCTTGGCCCCTTTTTGGACTCCGCTAAGGCACTGTCGTACCCCTTCTAGTGCGTGTGTGTCCTTTCTCACTCTGTCCTCTGCTGCCTCCTGGCTCCTCTCCTCGCTTCCTCTGTGTGGCTTGTGGTGTTGTGTGTGTTGTGCTTTGGCCGCTCCCCCCTTTGTGCTTCCGCCCATGATGGCAGTTTTCTTTTGGTTGGCTTTTTGTTGTTTGCTTCACCTGTTGCCTGGATACCGAGGTTACCGCTCTACATCATAACTTTTCGTTTCACCTTTGCTACATCAGACTCATCTGGTAGTGACTAAGGATTTGTCCGAGGTGGGGCGTTTTTGTCACCGTCCCCCCCTCTCCTTGTTTCCCCTTTGAATTCGTATGTTGTTTGGTTTGGTTGAGTCTTGTGGCTCTTTCTTTGGCTGTATTGGGAAGGGCCCTTCTCGCTCTGTTTTGTTTCTGCGTTTTTTCCGAGAGGGGCGGTAGATTCCCGGTAGAGCCATGGACTAGGCTGCACTGCAGTGAGCTCTACTGGCGCTGTCCAGTTGTGCTTCCTGCTGTTCAGTCTGGAGCGCCCGAGTGCAGCAAAGCCTGCCCACATGGTTCGTTGTGCGGATATTCTGTAATGCCCTGGCAATGGCCCACTCGGTGGGAGAGAGTGGCCTCGTCTGGAATACACAGCTAACATACGGTGCATCTGGTCCTCTCCGCAGGACTTGCTGGGACGATGACGCCTAGTGACTCCTGTTTGAGACCTAGTGCTGACGCAGTGAACCACTTCAACCTTCATAGTTTAGGGGAACGAGTTTGACAGCAATGCGAATGCGACTTTTGCATACATAGCGGCAGTATCATACTGGAAGTGCTCACGAGCCCATGCTATGGTCGGAAGCTTCATCTGTCTGTCATGGCCGTATTGTGCCGGTCAGGCCTATAGCCACCTTTTTACCCACGGCCTTAGGGTCTTGGGCCCATTGCGATCTGACGGTTCCTGCGAGTGCTCACACCATTTTGCAGGCTGTCAAGTGCTCTCCTCCCCACTTAGGGGGGGAAATAGATTACAATCCCTTGCGGTGGTGCATATTGACAGGAACAGACTGCCGTGCATACGCTGAACGATACAGAGTGGACAGCAGCGATGCGAAGTTGCTATTGACAAGAAGTCCATACAGGCGGCCTTTGTCGTGTTACACATCAGTCTGCCTGCAAATTGGATTCGTTTCTCTCTTCTCAGGTAAGACAGTCTGGACGATCGTGTACTATACTCTATGCACTGCCGCAATTAATTAGTTTGCATGTTTTTGAGGATGATACAGTGGCTTAGGTCACTGTATCCAAGGCAAATCTCATGTTTTGGTTGGTTTTTTGTTGGGCCCTGCCCCTTTCTTTGTTGCTTCGCTGTTTTGCTTTGTGGCGAAACGCAAATCTGGCTGGGGGATTTGCGGGTCGTTTTTGGTTGCGTTTTTTGTTTTGTTTGGTTTGTTTTTCGTGATGATTTGCCAGAGTTTTTGGACCACACGTGTCCTATACTTTACTGCTTTTCACCGCTTACGCAATTGTAAGGACCGTGCCTAGTGCGATCGGCCAAATCGGAGGAAAAAAAAATGGCCCTCTTGAGACCATCGCGGAGAACAAGAAAGAACAGAAGTCGGCAGCAAAGCGCCGCCAGCGGTTGCTAAAAGCAGCCCAACAGCCGCCAAGCTAGGATGCGTTTTCCCACAGCGCGGAGCGTATAGTTGATGAACTTGGCCTACTATACCCTGAAAACCGTGGAAATTTGCGGAAAAACATGGCCAGCGTATAGCGTATAGTTGGTTGAATTCGATAAAAAAACCTTAGTAAAAAAAATCTTTCTTAGAATGTGAGCTGACCGGCCAAAATGGATCTCACGCCACAGCGCGGAGCGTTTAGTAGGGTACTAAACCGTCTGGCCCGCAACACCAAAATTGTGTTCTCGCCACAGCGCGGTGGGTTTAGTTTGGCTCTTTGTTTGTACGATTATTTTCAGATTCCATTTGTTTGCGTGACGGGCGCAGCACTTGAGAACCTCGTACGGCCATCTAAAAGGTTGAAGCGCGGCAGGCACAGCGCTTGAGAACCCTGTACGACCATCTTAAAAGTTGAAGCGCGGCAGGTGCAGCGCTTGCGAACTGCGCGCGGCCATCGTAAAGGTTGAGAACCCAGTACGGCCATCTTTCCTTGCATGGCCCCCACAAGGGCAACCACAAACTGAAGCCCTGCGACCCCATCGTCAATGTTGAGGGTGTGTTGATGCTATTGCAACTAAGAAGTGAATTCCAATTTGAGGATGTGACCTGAGGCAAAATTTCTTTTTGATGGCTATCAGTTCAAAAGGTGAAACTGCAACATTTAAGCCTCCGTCCAACATTGAAGATGGGGCGCGGGGATTTAAACATACGTCAAATCCTCATCTTGGATTTGCAACTGCAAGTCTGGAGTCTGGAAGCGCAAACATCGACGATTCCCCTTTGCAGGAGGCACTCTTGGGAATGCCGATGTCGGGATTCTCCACAGGAACTGTAAATCTGAACACCACAAGCCGCTTTTGAAGCATCTATAAATCTCCGAGCGTCACACCGGCTTTCGGTGTGTGTAGATAGTCCAATCTTCCAGTGAAGAAAAAAGGGGAGCTACAGCAATCATAGCTGAGAGTCAAAGATCGCGTTTATCTTTCGTCTTGGTGGAGGCTTCAGGTTGGGCTTGCCACTGTGATGGGCGCTGTCCTTCTGCTGCAAGAGCGCTGTTGATTTCCAACCACATTGATGAGAAAGAGTTCACTACTGCAATTTTTTCAGCTTTGTTCCATGGACGGGGCAAGCAACGAAAGATAGCTTTGTTGGGTTCCTCTGCAAATGAGGGAAATCTTTCATCTGGGCCCCAATGAAGGAGATCTACCCACAGGGCAGTGTGTGCTTGGCACCATCGGCTTCCGCCTTTCCACTGCTCCATGTGGAGGCGTCAAATAAAAGTATCCAGCCGCGCTTCAACCTTTAAGATGGCCGTACGGGGTTCTCAAGTGCTGCGCCCGTCACGCAAAAAATTGAATCTCTAAAATAATTGTGCAAACAAAGAGCCCAACTAAACCCACCGCGCTGTGGTGAGAACACAATTTTGGTGTTGCGGGCCAGACGGTTTAGTACCCTACTAAACGCTCCGCGCTGTGGCGTGAGATCCATTTTGGCCGGTCAGCTCACATTCTAAGAAAGATTTTTTTTACTAAGGTTTTTTTTATCGAATTCAACCAACTATACGCTATACGCTGGCCATGTTTTTCCGCAAATTTCCACGGTTTTCAGGGTATAGTAGGCCAAGTTCATCAACTATACGCTCCGCGCTGTGGGAAAACGCGCATCGTAGCTTGGCGGCTTTAGGGGTGCTTTTAGCAACCGCTGGCGGCGCTTTGCTGCCGACTTCTGTTCTGTCTTGTTCTCCGCGATGGCCTCAAGAGGGCCAACATCAGAAAACAGTGACATGGAGAATGCCAACAAACCTGCTTCATCATGGCCCCTAAAACAGGGCCCAAAAAAGTGGTCAAAACATGGCTGCGATAAAGGGACCTTGACAGTAGCAACCGGACTTGGGACGCACAAAGAGAAAAAGGTATGAGTTGACATTCATGTTCAAGCTGCAGGGTCGCAAATCTGCTTGCACAACATGTGCGGGCAGCAGCGAAATTCTCCGATGGCTGACCCCATTTTTGGGTCCAAATATGGACCCCAAAATGGGGTCCAGAATTGGATCACATTTTCATTCCTTCTTTTAGGTCTTTGCTTGGGCCCCGTTTTGGGATCCAGATTTGGACCCAAAAGTGGGGTCAGCCATCGGAGAATTTTGCTGCTGCCCGCAGAGGTTTTGCAAGCAGATTTGCGACGCACTAGCATGAGCGTAAGTGTTAATACATGCTTTTTCTCTCTCTGCGTCCCACTTTGTTTCTTGTACAGTAAGTGGATTTATCGCCCGTTGTGACCAAGCGATGCTCACGACGGAACAACGCATCCTGCTAGTACGATGAAGTGCCGAGCAGCAATGTACAGATGGAAGTTTTTGACCTGGATGCACTGAGTGCCAACCTGCCGCCAAGGAACAGTCAATGCAGTCTGAACGTCTTGGGCGAAAAGGCATGCCCAGTGCGGTCATTACTGGCTATCTGACCTGATCGGGATGGAAGGCTGTAATTCAGCTCAATGCCGGGTAGCTATTGCTGATTAAAACCTCACGTTAGGCGGTTTTCTTCTGGTATAAACAGACTGGCATCAGCAATCCGTCACTCCCTCGAAACCGCCATTGCACCCCTCTAACAAGTGAATTGTCACATTGTAGGTACATCCCCCTTATTAAGGGATAGAGCTGATTGAAACTGCTTCACGTACTCAAAACTATCTACGTAAGTAGTCCCTCATGCCCTCACCCCCCACTGTGCCCCCCACATCATGCTTAGTAGGAATACGACACATGTGTCTCTCATCCCCCCTACTGTTCCCAAGGGCACCTTGGGTAATGGTAAGGGTTCAGCTCTGCTTTCACTCTACAAGTTATTCATCTCACCTGGTTCGCACACTCATGATCATCACCCTGGTTCAAACATCCTGACGGTCATATATCCTCTCAATAATGCGTACTTCTTGCTGACAATGCTCCTCGGGGTCTATCGTCTATAGCATATCTTGCACTGATGGTCAACTTCCTGTGTCATGCGTTGCTGCCCCTGCCACTTGCTCCGCTCCTTGCTACTCCCCTGTGTCTTATGCCTCTACAACTGAACAACAATGCACTTTCACTCAACCCAGTCACCGGCAACATGTTGCATACACTTCCCACTACAGCGGTTGCTTTTCTTATCTTGTGCTTGATCCGAACATGACTCACTGTCTTCATCAGCAGCCGTTGGCTCAAACTGCGAGGACACCGCACCTGCATAAGCCAGAGTTGCCTGGGTCCTCCCTGTCCCCATTTTTCAATTTGCTCGCCCGTTCATACATCCAAGCCAACACGGGGTTCCCGTTGTTTGGCCGCTGCCGCAATAGCGAGTGGTTCCTGTCGTTTGGTCCAACCATACGCCACGCAATAGCCTCCACTCCGGAGAGTGCTGCCACTGCAGGGTACCTGTTGCTGGTATGCCGAAGCCAAACCCCTTTCCGTCTGGCCCAATCCGTGTTTCCGATCAACACTTACTGGACATGTCGGCTGGAATGAATTGAGACATGCGAGATGCCAGCAACGTTCGCTTCCTTGCAGTGAGAGGCACAATATGGGTAGGAGATTGCCAAACAACATATAACTTTACGCTGGTGGAATACCAATTGTATATCGACGAGGTACCATGGCTTATCTTTTCTACTCTTGCTGATGTCCTTGAGAACGAGTTTGAACCTAGCTTTTGGGAGACCGTTAACTACAGCCGGAAAGAGCGGTGGGGTTTTCTTGAACCACCCTGGGATGGACAAGCCTACGGTGTTGCGCCACCGTATACCAAAGTTCGATTATCCATCTTTAATAATGTCGCTCATACCATGCGTGTCGTGCAACCCTTTGTGTGGAACCAGATATGGAAATATATACACTCCCGTGCATATGGACTGCATGTGCTACGTTTCTGGATGTAACTTGCATGGTGGCTACAACATGATGTTGTCAATGGTTTATTTGGGCAGAACTCTGAAATTGATGCAGAATGGTTTGAGAACAACTGGAATTGGTTACAATACCGTGAAGATGCATTTTATGTGCATGTGAATGTTTTTTCGTCAACTTGATGAAGAAGAAGAATGTTTTTGGAACTGAAATTCATTTGCAACGAGGTTTTCTGGAGTGCAAATGAATTTGAAGATGATTTTGGTATCGACGACTTTTTGAACAAGCTCAACGTTGTTTTTCAAACACATGTGCATGCGTTTTCAACCACAACCTTGACTGGACTTGTTTTCTGCATGATGCGTTTTATTTTCGGAAGCTGCCAACTATTTTTGTCAACAGTTTGGATGTTTTTGGAATTTGTGCAAATGGTGCGTTTGAAGAGAACTTGGACATGGAGATGATTTATTTTTGGAAAGATGGTGAATTCAGCTTTACTGAATTCACCAACATGATGATGATGTTTTTCGACCGCCGCCGTTGCATGTTGCAAAGGCAAAGCAGCTGAAACAGAAGAAGTCCAACTATAACATGCTGCATGTGCATGACAGACAATTTACTTTGCCTTCGTGTTTTTCCTGTGTGGAAAAAGGATTTGAGAGTTCGCAGTGAAGCCGTCGTGTTTTGGGGAATTCGTGTTTAATTTGTTAAACGCTCGACGCGGAGTTAAGCCGACCCCTTGCGACGTTAGGAGCGCGACTAGTGGTTGTAATTAGGTCCTGTTGGATTTTCGCATGGTAGCGGAGCGGTTGTGCTCCACGCGTAGTGTAAGTAGACGCGATGATGCCAGGAAGTAACCAGGGACAAGGACCTAATGGCCAAGGTAGTGCGCTAGGAATGAACTCACTGCATGTAGGACCAGTAGGGTCGCCAATGATGAACAGAATGGAAGGAGGAGGTGAGCAGGGCGTAGAAAGAAACACAGGTGTTGCAGGTAATTCGCCAACAGGTGCCGCGATGCAAGCGAATGCAGCGGTAGGTAACGCGATGACAACACCGGCCCCGGGCTTAGTTGGAGCAGGGAGCTTAGTTGGAACTGCTGGACACATACTTCCTCAGACACAGAATGCGTTTGGCATGTATGGACCCATGAGGGGAGGTTTAATGGACCCCAGAAATTATGGGTTGAACCAGACTTTTCTTGGATGTCAAGGTCATGGATGTAGTGGTTGTACTGCATGTCAAGGGTATCCAGGTCAGGGTGTGCATGGACAAGGTCTGTTAGGACAAGGTCAGTTCGGACAAGGTCAAGGAGGACAAGGTCTGACAGGACAAGGTCAGGTAGGACAAGGTCTGCACGGACAAGGGATGCCAGGACAAGGTTGCATGGGAACTGCAGGTCAAAGTGCCCAAGCTAGCACAGGTAGAAGTCAAGAACCTGGACAGGGGAGTGCATGTTATGGAATGCCATGGATGTCAGGTCATTGCGGTGGTGCCCCAGGTCAAGGAGGACAAGGTCAGGTAGGACAAGGTCAAACTGGAGGCATGTGCATGGGACCGGACATTGGCGGAGTAACACCCCAGAATCAAAGGTTGCAAGATGTGCTGAGGCTGATGGGAGGTTTGGAACCGATGCAGTTAATGCAAGTCAGGCAGGTGATAGGTGAACAGGTTGGCCAGGCTAGAGGTGTACCTGAGATGTTTGGACAAAGGGCCACAAATGGGTTTCCTCAAAGTATGGATCCAATGCACGTACCAGGAACATCCGGGGAATACGTAGGTGACGTATTTGCTAAGAGTGAGAAATGGTTGGGAACGCCTCCAACACCGGATTGTGCAAAGTGGACCAGTAGAGAGGCAGAAATCCTGGGGTGGCAAGCTTACATCTATGATTTAACAGCCTGGGCGATGCAAGCCAGCCTTGAGTTCGGAAGTGAAATCGAGCATGCCTGTAGATGGCCAGATCCGTTGCACTGGAACCAATTAGCTGTACCGCAACGTGCAAGAAGCAGAAGGTTGCTTGCTATTCTGAGAAGTGCATTTGGAAATCACCCGAGAACTTTGACGTTGATCAATGCATTCAGTGAAGGAATCAACTTGTGCAATGCGGATGTGGGTGTGAATGCAGAGTTGCAAGCTTCGAATGGCTTTGAGCTGGTGAGACAGCTGACCCTGGAGTACAGCATCAGGACAAGGAGTGAGGCACTTAGTTTCAGAACGGCACTGGCAGGGAAGTCTTTTGCACTGCATGGGAATGAGACAAGTGCAAGTACGATTGTAACGGACACAATCAGGAAAATAGACTTTGAAATGGCCAGGTATTCTAAGTTGCTGGGAACACTGTCAAGTAGAATTGATGCCACAGGGTTGCATGTAGCCGAAGCTGACTTGGTAGCTGTTTTGCTACGTAGTTTGCCTGAAGCAGTCAGGACGTTTTGTTTGCATCACACTGGAGGTGAGTCGTACCAAGCTTTTAGGGCCACAGCACTGAGATGGGAACAGCAGCAGCGTGCTTTCGCTGAGTTCCACCCCAAGAAAAATCTATACCAGGTCACCCAGGTGGAAGGTTCAGATGAATCCACTGTGCAATATGATATGTCTGCAAGTGATGGTGATGGAAGCTGGAATTTAGATGCAGTAGGGGGTGTGCGATGTGGTACCTGTGGAAGTAGGAGACACAGTTCAAATGCATGTGATGTTGATTTGTCAAAACTGAAGTGTTTCAAATGCCAGAAATTTGGCCACATTTCTGCAAATTGCCCAGAGAGAAAGAAAGGAAAAGGAGTAATTAAGGGCAAAGGAAAGCAGAAAGGAAAGAAAGGCAAAGGCAAAGGTAAAGGTTTTGGCAAGAAAGGAAAAATGAACGAAGTAGGATACGATGAAGAATGGGACAGTGCGGACATGTGGTGGCATGACGATGGTTCTTGGTGGGAGGACCAGTCATGGTATGAAACTGCACAGGTCTGGAATGACAGTTGGAATGAATCTTGGGATTGCACGTGGCAAGAAGGACAGGAGAGTTGGGACGAATCTTGGAGTTGGCCTGTGACGGATGAGCAGCAACCTAGTGCAAGTGCAGGTGGAACAACTCAAGGTGTCCAATCCTTAGTGCTGAGTCCCTTGATTTCTGAGATGTTTTCAGGTTTTTCGACAAGTTTGACACTTGAAACTGAAATTTCAGACGTTTTTGACGATGTTTGCAGTCATTTTTCAACCGATAAAACTGTTTTTCATGTCTCAGTTGCAGGTTTGCAGTGTTTAGAGTCGAATCGACTTTTCTGCACGTGTCAAAACTGCATGATTATTAGTGATGATTTTGGAGCGAACATGGAGTGCTGCCAGCTTCGAAACGTGAGACTGAAACTCTTTTTCAACAGGTTGCCACCAGCATGTTTTATTTCTGAACCTGAGTTTTTCATCGGTGGAGAATTCGTTCCATTTTCAGACAGTGAATCTGCATGTTCAGTTGTCATGGACACCATGTTTGGAGACGAGTTTGATGACAGTGACAGTGAAACGGAAACGGAAACAGAAACATGTCAACTTTGGAATTTGAATTTTGGATGGTTGCATGAAACAACACCACAGGTCGATTCCAATTTGCTGTGTGGCATGTTTTCAGCAGGAAACACCGACCTTTCAGGGACCACTGACAGTTCAGGGACGTTGCATGGAGCCCTACATCGTCCGGTGGCCTTTGATTATGGTTTGCAAGGTGTAGAGGTAGAAGGTGATGCTGAGGTTTCCCAAGACTTGATTTCTTCAAACTGTCATCGAATTCAGTTGCAAACAGTTGGAACTTCGACTTTTCTGAACGTGCAAGATACTGTTTCTCATGAGTTTGAACTGCATAGATATTCACCTGTTTTGCACCCATTGCTTTCGGAAATCATGATGGGTGATGAGAGCCAGCACTGGTGGTTACTGGACTCCGGTGCAGCTGCAACTGTTATGGCCACTGCGTCAAGAGAGACGTATGGTGCATGGGTTGTTAATTCACAAAGTGACCGCTTCCGAGCGGCAAATGGCAGTAAGGTGAACATAGATGGATCAACTACTGTTTCTGTTTGGGTTGGATTCAAAAAGAAAAATGATAATTTGGGAAGATTCCCAGTGTACCGACAGGCAAAGTTGAAGTGCTTGGTTGGTGGCATCAGCCACAACATCATTTCAACCAACACTCTCTGTGAGTGCGGATGGGAATTCAATCAGAATCCAGAAGGTGCCGAGGTTACTCATCTTGCGTCAGGTCTGAGACTTGACAACATTTGCAACTTTGGTGGATGTCCATGGGTTAAACTTGACCCTGCATGGATGTACCGTGATTCTGATGGATCTGCACGGCATGATGATGAATTCATCATGTCAGAGGGTTTGCATGCGGTGCATGGGAATTTGAATCCATTGAGCAGAGCGGCAGAAGCTGCGCTTGAAGCCCATAGGTTGCAGGGACATGTGCCTTATGATCCAAGGTGCACAATATGTGCACGAGGAAAATCAACCTTTCAACATCGACGCCGTCGTGAAGGCGCGCTTGAGACTGAGGTACAAGCCGACTTTGGCTTTCTAACCACTCGTGGAGAATTGGTTGAGGACGAAGCAGACGGAACCATCAAGATTTTGGTTTTAACGGAATTGTCTACAAACTGCGTGGGCTATGTTGTTGTGGGACCAGAAGCAAGATCGGTGAAAGGTTTAATTCAAAAATGGTTAGACCACTTCGGTCTTGCATCATCGACTTCGTCGGTCGTCCTGCATACTGATGCCGAGCGTGCAGTTTCTGAATTAGTTGGAACCAGTTCTGACAAGTATACCTTCTTGGTTCGCCGTGCACGACCTCAACAACGCCAAAGCAATGGAGGAGCTGAACGAGCTGTGAGAAGACTTAAGGAATCCCTTGCTGTGTTGCGTGCTGAGATGAATCAAGGTGGTGCTGATGTCTGTTTTACTGCACGTGGACTGCAAGATGTTGCAACCTACATTGCATTGAGCCACAACCATTTTTCCAAAGCTCATGGAACTGACTTTTCTCCATTGGAATATTCCACACAACGGAAGTTGTCTCGACCTTCCTTTGCAATGTTTGGTCAAACTGTCCTTGCCGAATTGCCCAGCAGCATGCGAGCCCAATCACCGAATGAGACGAGAAGTATTGAAGCTGCATTTGTGCATTCAGGTTTGGATACTGGACCAGTTGTGCAAGGTGCTGTCAGAATTGATGGTGAATTAGTTCTGAAGCGCTTTGTTGCAAGGAATGTCAAGCCAATCACACCAATCGCGTGGAATCAAGTCATTGGTGATCAGTTGTTTTCTGAGATTGAGGGTGGACAAGTGCAAGGAGAACCATTGCCAGCACGCGAGGGAATTCGCGTTGAACCGGCTGCTCCAGATGTTGCAAGACCAAGATTGCCTGATGCCAATGTTGAGCAACCTATGCATGACGATGATGTTGTCGAGTACCCAGATGGTGCTCCAGGTGATCTAGTGCGAGAGATGAAAGAACCCGATCCAAGCTTCCGAGCCCCTATGCCAAAGAAGAGACCGGTGGAGTCAGCTCCATCCCAATCGAGAAAACCAGGTGAATTGAAGATTGCCCGACAAGACCCAATTCGTGCATCTACTTCTGATGGACCTGCATTGCCTAAAGCCTCTCCGAAAGTGTCACCAAAGTCTCCGTCTCCATCTCCAGATGTTGCTAGGTCAGATGTGCGTGTTTTCCCAAAGACACCCCGGTGTCCTGCATGTGATTCTGGAATGGATGTACCTGGAATTAGGCATAATGCTGAATGTAAGAGAAAACGTGCTGCATTTGAGGCGAGTGGAACTCCCGTTGAAATGCCAGATGTTGTGCCTAATGTTGCAAGACCGAGACTTGAGGTGAGACATGAAGATATGGAGGTCGAGATTGAGAATGGCCCAACTCCGGTTGGCGCAGGTTCTGAGGAGGTTGGTCTAAGTATGGACACTGAAGGTTCAAGGGTGAAGAGAGAGGCAGAACAGTCTGTGCAAGATCTAGAGGATGAGATGGCTGCTGAACGTGCAGCTGGAACTCAAGAACCCATGACTCTTGATCTTTTTCACATGGACAATGCATGTCATGCCTTAGGACCTGTTGCATGGTGTTTAGAACAAGGACCAGAGAATGCACGAGCTACGGATGCTGAGCTTAATTCAATTAAGTTTGCACAAGGGAAAGATCACAAGTGTGTGAAGGTGAAACTTGGTGGTTCAGAAGTGCTGCTGTGGAAACCAGATGAAGTAATTGATGACAGCTCACTCATGCAACTTGACGTGGACTTAGGTTTTGAGGGTATGAAAGAAGAAATTGGTAATTTAGAAAAATGTGGTGCTGGTAGAGTCATAGGACAGGCAGAGGTTGATGCATTGAAAAAGAAACACCCGCTCATGCGTGTGATTCCAAGTAGATGGGTTTCAGCATATAAAAGTGAATCACGAGTCAGAGTCCGGATAGTTGCAAAGGACCTGAATAAAGGAATTAGTGCACGAAAGCTGGGAATTTCGAGCCCGACACCAAGCATTGAGGGCCTGCATTTCGTTCTCACTCTTGCTGCCCAACGTGCTCTTCGACTGAAAGGACTTGATGTTTCTCATGCCTTCATGCATTCACCCCTTCCTCATGGACTTGTGATTGTGCTGAAACTGCCCCTCTCCGTCTCTATGCCTGATGGCTCACAAGCCTACTTGTTGCTCTATAAAGCCTTAAATGGTCTTCGAGATGCATCGCTGCACTGGCTGAATTTGCTGAGTGACAGCATCCGTGGTGTTGGATTGACTTCTGATGAGGTCGAACCATGTATCTATCAAGGTGTCGTGAATGGAGAACTTGCACTGCTTGTCGCATATGTTGACGACCTACTCCTTTGTTGCCAATCAGAGAAAGCTGAGAAGATCGTGGAGAAAGCAATTGGCAAAGCCGTGCCCTTGAAGGAGACCGGAATCATCCTTCCTGCACGACATGGAGGTGGACGTTTAATTTTCATTGGCAGGCATGTGCATCGTGGAATTGATGACGACTCTTTGACAATTGGCGTGGATCCAAAGTTTCTGGATACGACCTTTACTGAATTCAACATCACAAAGGGATCTGCATCTGTGCCGGATGTGGCCGGCATTTTGGACAAGGCCATGGGCGACAAGAATCAATTGCAAGAACTCTCTCCCTCTGCATACTCACGATTTCGCCGAGCACTTGGCAAGCTTCTGTGGATGGCTCAGTCTAGGCACGACCTGAAACTGTATCTCAGTCTAATTGGAAGTCAGCAAGCAAAGCCCAACCAAGGCACTGAAGCTGCCATTTGTTCTTTGCTGCGATTTCTGTTTGAAGATGTGGGAACATGTTTGAGGTTACCATCCCCAGAATATGAGAATTTGATGATTGGGCCTGCAAGACATTCAATTTTGCATTCATTCTCTGATGCATCGTTTGCTCCATACAGATTCAATGGTAGAAAAGGAATTTCTGGTGGAGTTGTGTTTTGTGAAGGTGCATTGGTTAGGTCATTGGCTAGACAACAGCAGTCTGTGTCATTGTCCTCTTGTGAAGCCGAGTTGTATGCATTGCAAATGGTTGCCCAAGAATCTGTTGCGTTTAGCAATTTTTGCCATCGTGTTTACACTGGGATTGGTGAAATGAGAGAGAGAGATGTGCCACAAATTTTGCTGGAGTCTGATAGCTCTTCAGCCTTGCAATTGTTGGTCGGACAGGATATACCCAAACGAAGTAGACATGTTGAAATTCGTATGGCCTGGATGAAAGCTAAAATTAGCTCAAATGAACTTTTGGTTGAACACAGGGCCGGAACGGACAATGTGGCAGATTTGTTTACCAAGTGTTTGGGGACCAAAGATTTCCTGAGACACCGGACAAGCTTAGGGTTTGAGACTCCCGAAGTGCCTATGCAAGACCTGCACAGAGTTCGTGATGTCATGCTCATCAACAGTAGGGTTGATCACAAGCAAGATGTTGCGTTTGTGGAAGTTTGTTGTGGGACTAATTCAGCTTTGAGAGAAGCCTGCAAAGTTGCACGCATGCCCTATATCGGAATAGTCAAACGAATGGAAACACCAGACATGTTTCAAAAGGTGAAAGAGTTTGTTGAGGTTCACCAACAGTTAGGCTACCGTTGGGTGCATGTGCACGCTTCTACTCCTTGTAGCTCAGGGTCTCCACTCAAGAATTTCTCTGCAACGATTGAATCAGAGGCAGACAGGTCATGGAAAGGCATCATGGAGAACGTCTCTAAGTATTTGTTGCTTGGGAATTCGAGGTCTTTCGAACTGCCCCGAAACAACAACATATGGAAACGCGAAGAGACCAAACGAGTTTTGAAACAATGTGGTTTGCAGTTTGATGCTGAGGTGTTTTTATGTCAAACCGGTATGCAAGCACCAAATGGACTGCCTATCGGTAAAGTGCTTATCTTTTGTAGTGCGTCAGCTGGTTTTTGCAACTTGCTCACAAGGCGTTTTGGTTGGTGCGAGTGTGAGAAACATGCAGGGATGTACGATGTCAACTGGACAGCAACCGGTGTGTATAACAAAGAACTGGCAAAGGCCATTTTGGCCGCAGTTCGTGCTGGACGAAAGGACCCCTGAGCATGTTCGTTTTTTTTGCATGTCGCATGAAACAACCGAAACCAAACAAACGTTTTTTGTTTTTGACCTGCATGATGCATGATTTTCTTGAAGAAATGTGCGTGGCAGGTGGAACTGTTTTTGGTTTTGATTTGCACGTCTCCGGACGTCGCCAGTTTAAAAGGGGGACGCGTGATGTGTGAAGGAAAGTTTTTGGCATGTGAGAACCAAAGATGTTTTACATGTCTTATTTCAAACAAATTGGAAACCAAATGACAGTGATGTGGAACACAGCAGTCATGTGAAGCACAGTTGTTTTCTTTTTGCGAAGCACTGGCGTACGCGAAACACGGTTGTGATGTGAGAGACAGTTGTTGTCAAAGAACTGCATTGATGTAGAAACACAGTGATTTTTTTGCATGTTCAGTCATGTCTGCATGTTCAGTTGATTTTGCATTGGACTGATGTGGACAGGGTTGGACAGAAGTCTGTTTACGTTTGCAACGTTTTGGATACAGAATGCAAGTCAGAACACTGCCTGGAGAACTAAGGATGTCAGGTTTCAGAATTCACTCACACGCCCAACTCAGCAGTTGCGGACACTTAGGAACCCCTGAAACGGCTAAACTGCTGCACTCGACTCCTGCGTGTGTGTGAGGGTTGAAACAGTTCACAATTAGGAATTAGGTTCTGACGTGACGCCATGGCTTCAAAACCACAGCAATGGCATAGTGATGCTTCTGGATGGTACCGACAGACGGAGAATTCGTTGCCTTACAACCCAAGTGACCCAGTCTTGGGAACGGACATGACACAGGGAGAATGGGACCAATTGCGCGAGCTTATGCGCAAAGCGGAAGCTGGTGGAAAAATGAATGAACTCTTGACCGTCCACAAGAAAGAGGTCAAGAACGCACCTATGAACAGACCATATCCACCAGATGATGATGATTGGAAGGACTGCATGGAATCGCATGTGCCTCCAAGTCCCTCCAAAGTGCATGGTCCAACAGGCTCGAATTCATCTGCTGCATCGGCTGCACCGCCTGGTGCCCTATGGCCGGATGCCTACAGCCAGAATGCATACAAGGTGCCTCCGGCAACACCGCCGCCTACTTTGCAAGCTGGAGGGAATTCAGGGATCGTCGATGCACGTGAATACCACAAGAAATGGCAAGACAGGCCATATGATCCCAATGACGACCCTTGGATTGAGGATGATGTCAAAGACCCGAAGAATGACAAGCCTGTGATACAACTTTTTGGAAATGTCGTGCAGAAGAATGCGGATATTGCAGAGGCTAAAGCTGCGGCTGCAGCCATTGCTGAGATTGCCAACCGCTACTGTGCCGATGCCGATGGTCAGTCTGCAGGGTTTCCAAAATTCAATGCACAGGTTCCTCTACCTCCTGCAGCAAAGGCGGACCCACCGATTTTGCCTGCATCTGCAATTGGAAGTGAGAAAGCATTCCAGGAGCAGAAGGGCAAGGGAAAGAACTATGACAAAGGTGGTAAGCCTGACAATGTCAAAGGTGGAAAGCCGGAATTCGAGAAAGGTGGTAAACCTGAATTTGCGAAAGGTGGCAAAGATGAGAAGGGTGGCAAGGATGACAAAGGTGGCAAGAATGTGGCAAAAGGAGAATTCAAAGGTGAATTCAAAGGAAAGGAAGGAGAGAAGGGGAAGCAGGGTCCCAAAGGACCAACTCTGTCTCCTCCCAAAGCTTCTGGTTCGAAGTGTGCACGCATCTCCGAAGAACCTCCGGAGATTGTGGAAGCCAATTCGAACAAAATACCTGACAATGGCGCTATGACCGATGGCTCCAAAAGACGGCATGAAGCTGTCGAGTCGAATTCGGATGCAGAGAGTGCCAGCAGTCTCATGGGAAGTTATTCATTCATCACTATTTCCAAAGGTGCAGTCAGGGCTGCCAGCAACCCACAAGTGGGATGCAAACTGGAAGGATGCCACCATCGACTATGAGGAGGTCGATTTCAATGTGCCACAGCCTGCATGGATCAAGGATACATATCACTGGTCATGCACGCTTCTCAAGATGGGCCGTTTTGCCGAAAAGTCACCTACCATGATTTTGTTGTGAGGGTCTTCAACCAAAACATGGAGGAGTGCCGCTACGCAAAGAAGATGATTGGCCAGTTCCGCAAGAAATTGACTCCAACGCCAAGGACACAGGGTCCTGATTTCTGTGCATTCTTAATTCACTGCAGGGTAGACGCATTCCTCAATGCCGGCTATGTCTACCAGCGTGAGTTCTCTTGGCGCTAATGGAGTGATTGCGGATGCCAATGTGGAGCTGGATGTGGCGATTTTTGGTTTTGCATGTGCAATGTGCCTGGAATTTGTTGTGATGAATCCTCTCTGCAGAATCTTTGGGCTTCCTTTGCGATGAGCTGGACTGCAGGGAATTCGTTGTGGAGCAATTTCAATGTGGCACTTTTGACACTGCTTTTTTTTTTCATTTTTCTACATCAATGAGTATGTGGACACGGTCAATGGATTACAACACAAGGCTAATTCAAGTACACAGGTATTTTTGCAATACATCTGCAACTGGAGTGAAGATGCGACTTCGTGTGCAAGTCCTCACTGGAGGTTGGACAGATGACAGCTTTATACATATGTGTGGCATGCGAGCCTTTGAGACTTTTCTGGATTTCGGCTGACTATGGATGGGAAACGCAGCAAAAGGGGGTATGGAAATATATACACTCCCGTGCATATGGACTGCATGTGCTACGTTTCTGGATGTAACTTGCATGGTGGCTACAACGTGATGTTGTCAATGGTTTATTTGGGCAGAACTCTGAAATTGATGCAGAATGGTTTGAGAACAACTGGAATTGGTTACAATACCGTGAAGATGCATTTTATGTGCATGTGAATGTTTTTTCGTCAACTTGATGAAGAAGAAGAATGTTTTTGGAACTGAAATTCATTTGCAACGAGGTTTTCTGGAGTGCAAATGAATTTGAAGATGATTTTGGTATCGACGACTTTTTGAACAAGCTCAACGTTGTTTTTCAAACACATGTGCATGCGTTTTCAACCACAACCTTGACTGGACTTGTTTTCTGCATGATGCGTTTTATTTTCGGAAGCTGCCAACTATTTTTGTCAACAGTTTGGATGTTTTTGGAATTTGTGCAAATGGTGCGTTTGAAGAGAACTTGGACATGGAGATGATTTATTTTTGGAAAGATGGTGAATTCAGCTTTACTGAATTCACCAACATGATGATGATGTTTTTCGACCGCCGCCGTTGCATGTTGCAAAGGCAAAGCAGCTGAAACAGAAGAAGTCCAACTATAACATGCTGCATGTGCATGACAGACAATTTACTTTGCCTTCGTGTTTTTCCTGTGTGGAAAAAGGAGTTGAGAGTTCGCAGTGAAGCCGTCGTGTTTTGGGGAATTCGTGTTTAATTTGTTAAACGCTCGACGCGGAGTTAAGCCGACCCCTTGCGACGTTAGGAGCGCGACTAGTGGTTGTAATTAGGTCCTGTTGGATTTTCGCACCAGACCCACCTGAAAGTTCACCCGAACGGAGCAGCGATTTTCCATGAGCAAAAGAGATTAGCTTTCCTGCTGCCTTTGATCGTGGAGGCCCATGAGTTGCTACCGCCTATGCCACTGTTCTGGGTCAATGATGACAACACCATCCCATTGTGGAGAACCACCCTGTGTGGTTGCATGAAGAAACTATACAGTGGTTAGCTGAGACAGGAGAGCCGTACCCAACTGAATTGCGAGATGAAATTCAGCCACGCATTAACCAACTCAAACCTTCTCAGCATGCGAAGCGTTCACAACCTCCGCCTCCACCGCTACCAACCAGGTGGACGGAACGAACTGCAGCAAAACAGCCAGCACAAACACTGCAAGCAGCTACTCCGCAGGACCCTAAGGGTACTCAGAGCACGCCGCAACAGGTGGCTGACCGAGAACGGCAATACATGGAATTGCAGTCTATTATTGCTCAAGCAAACCAACGGACTTTGGCAGACAGCCGACCAGCGGATGTCAAACAAACCCAAAAACCAGCCAATTTGCTGGCCGCAAGTCAACAAAGCACAGATAAGGCGGCAACCGCCGTATCGACCAATCCCAGTGCAGGCGTGGCGGCAGAAGCTCCAACTCCACAACAAAGCAATCCGCCGGCTAAAATCAGTGCACAATCATTATTTAACCAAAGACCAGGCCCACCATCGGCCCTACCCACGAACAAATCACAAACGGATACCCCGGGTACCGGCGTGTTATCCTCCGACCCTCACTCTGCAACTCACAGCAAAGATGACGAACAGCAGCAACCTCAAGAGCAGCCCGCAGCTGATGACGACACACCGACAGAAGAGTCGTCGCCTGCGGATACACCAAATGCATCGCCAGAGACGCAAGCAACTGACACTGTTGGTGCTAGTAGCCCTGAGCCTGCCAGTGAATCCAAGCAGGACGTCGACCTCGCCGCAGCGGACATCCCGACCTTACAGAACATGGAGAAGACAGCCTGTGAAAGAGTGGCCTTCCATGAAACGCGGCTTACCAGTGCTCGCGAGCATCTGACGCGTATCAGGAAGCGCCTTAAAAGAATGCAAGATGGCCAATCACCAGACTCTCCGCAAGCCTCGCCTGTCGTAGATATGGAAATGGAAATTATTGACTGATCCAACCTGCAGACAGCTAGCACTGCGTGCACCTGATTGTGTGAAACCACCTGATCAGTGCCATTTCTAATGCGCCTACCCCACAGATGCGCCAAGAGAAAAGCAGCTGCGTGCCAGGGTAATACCCCCCGAACCTACCTCATGGGAGAGTACCCACTCAAGTATGACCCCCACAAGCCAGAGTAAGGGGATTTATGGGGATTTTTTCTACTAAGCTGTCTTTGTTAGGTGTGTGTCCCAGGTCCTGTCGCCGTCAGTCATCTCAACTCCTGTCGAACTAACATCTACTTTGGGCAAAGAAGGTTACATGAACTGTCATTGGCTCAATTGTTCGCACTGCAGCTTTTGTGGCTCCACTAGTTCTTATAGCTAGGTCAGCCATCCGACATCAATTCGCACACCAAGGTGATAGTCAAACCTTGATTGTTTTGGTTCCTCTTTTGTTTAACTTCCAACGAATTGGCCCCGCAACGGGGAACCCCGACCCCGGGTGCCGGGTGTTCGGGGTTTCCCTAGCCTTGCCAATCCAGTTGACACATTTTGCACTCCCTGCCCAGATAGCATCCACTAGTCCCGGCTGGTCACTTGGCACCTGACACCCGGGTACCGGTTGTTCAGGGTCAAGCTTGCGCCAGCATGCTACAACAGCTCATGGCACCAAACAGGTTCATTTCATTGGCGTCGCCTGACCCTGACGACTCAGATACAGAAATCGAACCAACAGAACCAACCGTCCCAGATAAAACAGTCGAGGATGTGTCAGTGGACAGTGAAACGGAATACTTTGACGCCCTCGAGACAGATGATGACACTCCGTATTTCCAACAAGGGGCTGAGCCTCCCCCAAGGGAGCAGTGGGAAATTGCCGCACCTATCGATTTCTTCGATGTCCAGGGGGTCTTACAAATAAGCCGCCAGCTCGATGAACTTTTCCTCTCGGAAAAAGAAATTGAAACCCCACTCGGCATGGACGATATCAAACAAAGGTGGAAGTGGGCCGATGTCGGCTCTTGTCGAATGCCCCGGTCACCCCTGACATACCCAGCAATCATGGTGGACGAAGGGAATGGAATCCAACGCCCCGCAGCCAGCCAGGTCCATCATAGGACGCTCTTCCAGTGGATAATAGATAACCTCTCATGGTTGCCACAGTATGCCACAGTTTATGTTTATGTGGACTACCGCAAACTGTCAGGCACTGATCCTCCGGCCTACTGGCCGCATTTCGCACCCTGGATCAAAGGCAGATGTACAGTTACTGGCCCCTACCGGGAGAAGACAACCGCTATCCATTTTCCCATCAATGCTGACACAGGTTTGCATCAGGTCCACTATACCTGGGCTGGTGCTGCAGCCCTGGAGGCGCTGTGCCTAATGTTTCCCACTGTAAATTTTGCACTAATAGACTCTGACTGCGTGCCGACCTCATTGTTTGAGATAGCCGAACTAGTCAACCTTATGACGGACAAGGCAAGCAGAGCCGAAGCAATGCAACACAACACAATGGCCAGCTCTAGCCAGTGCCCACCTGCGGTACTCCTTGCCACAGAAGCCAAAGCTGAACTCAATGCCGGCTTGATCATTGTCACAGGGCATATCCCGACCGGTACAGCCGATGTCGATATGGACCAGGCAACCCCGGATGCATTCATGCCCCTGACTGCTGCCCAAAGCTCCTCTCCAAGTGATGCACCCGCCCCAAAAGCACGACGAATAGCCCACCCCGCCAACCGAAGATCAGCAGATGAATGGGTCACCGCACTCCAAGATAGCCGAGCCAGTTTCCTAGCTACTACAGCTGTGCCAGAAGACCCCGCGGAGGCGATGAGAGGCGGACTACTTCTCACCCCTTTACTAGGCTGTAAAGCTAGAACCCCGCTTGACTGGACACATGCATGGGCAATGCTAGGCGAATGGGCTGGAGCCATTGCATTCCCCATCCCGGAGCAAGGAGAATGGCCGCGTCATGGAGATGGCCGCTACCTAAGACCGGACTTTGTCGAGCGGACCCCGCCCTTCCTTACCTGGGCGCGCCCTATATTCGAGCAAGGTGCACTCTCCCCTATGTCTGTTTTCCCAGCCGACTTCCCCATACTCTGTCTCCCAGGAGACAAATTGTTCCAAAGCAAGGAGTTAGGCCACATGTCCCGCAAAACCGTAGTCTTACCAAGACGCAGGTGTTGCTGCTCCAGAGCCTTTGGACACCAGTGGAAGCCCCTAATAGCAACAATGACCACACACCCTGGCCCTGCCTATGTCTTCTGCGGTCAGCAAGCGAGCCTCCAGCTCCCTACTGCCCAAATCCTCCCTCTCCTGGAAGCACTGCAACGACGACTGGAAATTGACCCCAGTAACGCAGAATTAGCCATCAATGAAATTCTTGCTAGCCATACAGACCCCAAATACACTGATTGGAAAATCATTGTCATGGATAACACCACCTGGCAACTCAATGACGCTGACCCAGGGTCCCTGGACGTTCAGTGCACTGGGTTGGGTGGAGGAGAACTCGATGAAGATTGGGACGTACTGCTAGCTTGCAAAAAGGAAGCGCATGTGTATGGGCCATCCCTTAGCAAACAGGACGATTGGAATGCAAGGGCTGGCACAATTGCAGGCACTGCCCACACACAAGAGTACTTGCTGCTGCACACCGCCATGTTTCCCATAGGTGCGCACACCTGGTGCCGTGTCTTAGGAATGCCCAGTGCAGACCAATTGCAGGCACAGATCATCAGTCGAGCCATGAAACTGTTGCGCTTCTGTCCTATCATCCCAGCACATAGGAAACCGCCGTGGCCAGGGTACATGCATGGCCTACGGCTTTTCACTAAGTTATTAGTGGCACATCCGCTGGTAGGAGTATGCCTGCCCCCTGAAATCCGCCCAGTAGATCTTCTGAGATTAACAGGATACATGGTAGGCTCTCTCTTCATTCGTGGACACAGCGCTGGCTCGTATGCAGGAATGGTATGGGAGACCATCCTCTCGGAATTCCCAGACGTTGATGGTAAAACCGTACTAGCAGCCATTGCTCTGCCACCATCGCTGCTGACGGCGCACAGCCTGTCTCAGCTTCGACAGATCCACCTCATTCACCATGCAGATGACAGGCTTTGCGTATGGAACCCGTCGAACCATGACATTAAACTGCTCAGGCAACGGGGCTTTGCAATCACGCATATCACAGGATGGAGAGCATACCTAGGCACTGCACAACACAGCTACTCCCACTGGACACGAGTTGCCCTCCCAGAGGGACGACCAGATATGGCGCAGTTAGAAGGTACCCCAGGAGTGCTCCCCTTTGAAGTCTACTCACAGGCTCCCCTCCGCCTGATCTCATGGTGCAGCTTCGAGCTCCCAAAAACAGCCAAAAAACTCCTGCGCGAATTAGCTGAAATGTGCGAGCTACCTGAGACCACGACACAGGCACTTGTCACCCACATTGCTGTTCACAACTCAGAGGTAAAAACGGAGCAAGAGGCAACCCAATACTTAGCCTCGTTGGCAACTGTTACCATCTCGTCAAGGACCAAATTGCTCAACTATACCACCATGGTTCAACATTTCCTTGGCACCTTGCAATTGCCCATGGCTGTCTACATGTTAGACTACTATTTGCCCATGCTCAGCCCCAACGAAGGCTATAATGAAACAGGGTTAACAATGCAAAGTGCAGGACCTATCCGTCAACCATGGCAACCCATTACTTTCGAATTCCTCTTCAAAGGCAGCGAATTTGGACACTGGAAAGTCAAAGGCGGACAAGATGCATTTGCGTTCCGACATCCAAGCCTTGGCAAAACTGAGGTTTTCAGCCTCCTAGCCAGTGATGCGCACCATCACAAAGTTAGCCCCATCGGCACGGGTAGGCTAGTTGCAATGGTAGGCATCGCAGAAGCTCCAGCCGATGACGGAGGAGACCTTCAAATCCTGTTTGGGTTGGTCCTAGCCATCACGCCACGCACATCCAAAAGCAAGGATGAGCTGCCTGCCTCCCGCATACACAGACAGTGCAACCCCAGATTCATCGAAGTAGCCTTTCTCTCAGGGCCAGCCATTGAATTTTTTGCGAAAGAACAGCTTGTAGCCCTTCAAGACTGGTATGTTGCCTCCGGCCAGCGCCTGGACCCCATTGATGCGACCGTTCAGGGGCAGAAAAGCTCGGTCCCAGGGACCTTCTTCCTACACACAATGTGGATGTTCGGATGTACCAAGCCTACCAGAGAGGTTACCGCTGTCGCGCAAACCCCCCCGTGCAGATACCACCTGGGATTAGGTATCTATAATGTCCAAACGGCAGTGGAAGGAATGGATGGCAACAAAAGATCACATTTCTTGCATTTGTGTGGCCAGTTGCTACGCCTAGTGCTAATTCCATGTCACGTAGAGGGTGAGCTTCACCCCTGGACCCGCTCCACTGCACTATCCTTTGCCGCTGAGCTCGACGGACATGTCTTGGGCACACTCTGCGCAGTGACAATGGCGTTGCTCACCAATCGGTTAGACCTGTGTATCCAAGGGCTTTTCGGAGCAGGCAAGTCGAAATCGATGGCAATACTCATCCTGGCCTTGATTGAAATCGATGCTACTGACAGCCTCAAAATATTATTCATCTGTAAAGAGAACTCCGGTACTAGATCCTTTGCTGACCTCCTCCTATGGCTCGACCCCCCGTCGGGGGGGTTTGGGCGCATAGGTAGGCTAGTGGGAGACCAAGAACGTAACAAAAGTAGTTACTCCCACACGAAATTCGACATACACCCGAGAGAAAGAAGGCAAATGCTGAATAAATGTCAGTTAATTTTAGCCACCGGAGGAACGGTAGCCCAGGATCTTACCATGCAATGGTCCACAATGGGTGGCTTTATGCAAGAGCTCTCCCTCCTGGTCATTGATGAAGGCCAGCAATATGGTACCGACCGAGAAATTGCAGTCATCAGCCTGCTGAGACAGCAACCCCTGGTCTTGTGGACAGGAGACTCTGAGCAGACACCCGGCGGCATTGATCGTGCAGCCCGCAACGCGAAACGATCACGACAGCTCCTGTTGGCCAAGAAGCATGGGCTGCGAAGCGACCGCAATTATTATATGCCAGCTAACCTTGCCGATGCAATGATCCGACTGCTGGACGGTTCGGCCAATGAAGGTTTAACGGCTCTTAGTCAAATCCTCAAACGAGGCCAGCCCACTTTAGGTCAGCTATGGACAAGTCATCTCTCGCCGCAGGATGCGGAAGACCTCAGGGCAGCCAGCACTGTTCTTCCAGGCCTGAGAGCCCAATTTGAAGCCGCCCAGCCGAATATGCAACGGCACTCCCGATTTGTGGACTCAGAACTGCTGGCAGGTACCACTATTAATTTTCCACGGTCCCTCGTGCGCCTCGCCTGGATCTTGCAGCATGCCGCTACCCTCCTACCCATGGCTGGAGACATACAAGCAGTTTTAAACTCCCAGACCGCCGGAGTGAGTGACATCCATGCTTGGGGGTTAATGCTTCCCTCCAGCTCTAGGGTTAGTCCTGTGACATACCATGCAGTGGTTGCAGTTAGATATCCTGATCTCTGCAGGCAGATCAATGGCCTATGGGAACTGGGAAGTTTTGCCTCGGGAGGACTCCCCGACAATTAAGTTCCATTAGTGCTTTGGGATACTAATGCTAGGATTAACGGGTTGGTAGCGACAGACCTGGAGACTCTTGTGTCAGAGGTACTCACCCCTTTCCCCCACAATGCCGGGTTTGCCGATGGGCTTTTCGTCATGACCACTGCAACCGACCACAAGAACAATTTGAACCGTTCGGTGCTGAAGAAAGATTATACCCGCACCCTACGCGTAGAAACAATAGCCAATTCGGAAGGAGGAACAGCACAGGTATCAATCGTAGCTCAGCCCAGTATTGGATTTTTAAACACCAAATACTACTCCAATGGCTCCCCTACAGAAGATACCGAAGACTGCCTTGGCAGAATCACTGTCGGACTCACCCGGTCCAAATCGTTAACCTTGCTTGTCTCCCCGCTAGACATGATGGGGCTCATGGGCATGGCGCAGGTGATTGCGACAATTGCATATGGCATCCGGGGCCTCCGGAGAGGAGAAACGACATGGGGATGGCCTGACTTTGATCCTGACCCAGCTCAAGAGAATCTTGCACAGTTAAGCCGGTGGTCACTGAATTCAGCACCAACCTGGGAGTTCCCGCCCCTTGCAATCGCCAACCAATACTACGATCAGCAAGCCGACGAAGTGAAGCGAGCGAGATACCGTCTAATATTGGTGCGCGGGTCAGACCTTCGCTGGCTAAACAGGGAGCGCCTCCAAGAAGTCCAAGCAGGTTTAGCAACTCAACATAGGTGGCTCCCCGAGCAGACTCTCCCTTTCTCTGAAGTCGTCCTATATGCCTACGCGGCTGATCGCACACCCTTTCCCACCTACGTGTGCCTGCCCTCAGGACTGTACAAAGCCCGCACCGGGCAAGTAGTAGCGCAGACGGGCCCAGAACAGGAGATCCTGTCCCTGCCTGGTGGTATATATTTCTTTGATGGATGGCGATTACACCCTACGTTGCCGATCCCACAGACCACTTGCCACGCGCAAAAGAGGCGCCAGTCCAAGGTACCGCTCTAACTGCACCTGCACCTGGTACGGAACCCAAACGGTCGCCTGAAGAAGAAGCGAGAGACATCCTGGCAGTAGCTGCCAAGAATCAGCCCGAAGATGGGCCAAACACAAGAAGAGCAGCTGTCCGCGCATGCAAGTACTTAAGAGCTATGGTCAACCAATATGAGACCACCATCCAAGCCGTGCATATAGCCGCCCGCACCCATACGCAAAAAAGCAAGGGCACGGTAGGACCAGCAGTTGACTATCGCCCGCAAGGAGAAGCCCTCCCAGTCATCTCCGCAGACCTGACCTCCGAATTACTGCATTGCTTGTCCACGCTCCCAGACCCATGGCCCCTGGCCAAGATCACCATAGACATGGAGAAGCCGAGCCAGTGGGTCTCAAAGTTGTGCAGACTCTACTTCGCTGATGAGTATGCCAAGCGAACGGTTGGACTGCCCTCACGTAGGCATGTCCCGGACATTGCGGGTGCACTTCGAGCAGTCCAAGCCATCCTCCCCAAACTCGAAGTCAAAATGATTGAATTTTTAGCTGAATGGATGGTCACTCTTTTAATGCCAGCATCGCACGTATTGGAAGTGAGGGCACCTCACCTTTCCTTTATGATGCTCAAGGAATACTGGTTTAGAGAGCTGTACCTAGGCCTGAAAGTCACAGCATCCTTCGACCGCTCCGAATCATACACCAGAGTGATCGATGGTCAGGTAAGATGTATCACGCCTGAAGTTAAGCCGCAGAATTTGCAGGTCATTTGGAATGTGCAGTTTATCACAGTTTTCGTGCCGGCATGGATGATCCCACCCGTCTACCATAGCCTGCGCAGAGAAAGCATCAAAACCGCCAGCTCTGCAAGTCCCATAGGTGTCCAGTCGGTCCGCCCCACCTGGTTTGAAGACACAACACCCAAGGATAGCGCATCCCAACCACCTCAAGACCCTCAAAAAGAACAGCCCCAGCCACTACATGGGCTAAAGTTAGTTATCAAAGAAGAGGTTGCCGACGAATGACCAACCAGAATTCCCATCGCTCGAACTGTTGGCTGCCAGAGGCCTTCTAGCACCTGACACGTGGAAGTGCAAACGTGCGCAAGTTAGCCTCAAAGCAACTATTGATGTCCCTATGTTGGGTACAATCATAGAGCAAAATGGTGATGGACTCCTGGAAGACTCCCACATGCCCGTGGGATGGCCACTCCACATTGATGGTGCTGTCAGACAATGTTGTATTCACCGAGCCGCTAGCCTGCAAGAATTAGACGATATGCTCAGAGAATATGACATGAAAAGGGATTCAGTTGAAATCAACCATGACGCGCCTCAATGGTCCCATCATGCAGTGTGGAACCGACGGTATATGGAACCGAAACCAGGATACACACTGGAACAACTATGGGCTGACTCCGAGCCTGCCATAAGCAAGAAAACGACCACGTCATATGAAGTTCAAACAAATGACGTCTTGCGTGCAGTAGCGGCCATTCAGCATCTCTCATCCCCCACGCCACCCGATAGCCCCTTCCTAAGAGCGTTAGGGACAACAGCTGCTCTCAAAGCCCCACCACAAACTGACACCCTAGCGCAAAGAGCCCTGGAGGAATGGGAACGCACTTTGTGTGAAAACAAGGCAGTGGCAATCCTCGCAGAGGTGCAAGCCGGCCGTCCAACCATAATCCATAAAGATGGTGGCGAAATGCTCATTGCCATTGTCCTAGACAGGCCACTAGCGGAAGCGAAAGAATTAGTTGATGACCCTGCAGCATTCACTCGCGAAATGACGCGGATCCTGCGCGAAAAACAAACCCACCCACTCATCGCCCAAATGATGAGACCAGCGGAGAGCAGTGATCCACCCCCTGCCAATGCCGCAGCCAGTGGCGCTAGTAGCAGTGGAGAACCTCGCACCACCTCACACGTGCAGTTCCAGTGAGCCACTCGAGGTAACGTAGAGTACCCAAGTTTCCCATACATGCATTCAGCCTGTAACTTGACCTAGGTTGAGCGGCGTTGTCACCATGGGGTACTCATGGTTGACTACTGCCCGCTGCGACTACCCTTGCTGTCAGCATGCCGGAGCCAGTATGGGACGGGAGGCGGTGGGGGGGGCGGTTATAATAATCCTTTTCTGGGTTTTTAACTTGGTTTGTTCGTGTTGTTCTACCTTAATTGTTGCATGGTAGTGTAGTGCGATGTCAAAGTACATCTAGCCATGGTACCCGTCGCCGTTTGACCTTCGATCAACCAATCTTTCGACCGGCCAATGACTTTCACCACACCTCCCCATGCCCTTTCTCGGCCAAGGTTGCAACACGGTGAGTGTTAACTGAATGCCCTGAGGCTTTACGTCTACCGAAAAACCTGTAGACAGCTTAGTCCTTTGGGATGGAACGACCGACTCCTATCAAAGACGCCGCTGTCCATCGTCTTGCAAAGTCCATTACCCAACTGACCCTCTGCCAGGTCACTACCAGCGAAGTCGATGATGCCACCAAACTTCTAGAGAAGGCCCGGCAGAAGCTTCAAGGCATCCAAAACATCCCATCCCAGAGGGTCATTGACCTTGAGGCGGCTATACGCCAACTCCGTCAGATTGGCTGTATCTTGGATAGTTGTACAATATCTGCCAGTTACGAAGTAACCCAGGCGCAGAAAGCCATACTGCAGCTTCACCATACAGCCAGGGGAGCCAGCACATCATCCGAAGAACTCAATGCACAGATATCCCCACGCACTGATGACGAGTACAATCTCTCATACCATGAAGACGAATTGCAAGAGCACTAGCACAGTAGTGCCTGCCGCAACCGCAATTTTGATGCAGTATGATGATTGGAAAAGCAGTTCTGAGCGGACTCTGAGTGTGCCCTGAGTGCCGTAGCCTCGCTGTCATTTTCACCTTAGATCATGTTTCACTCTCCTGTTTCACTGCGGTAGTTTTTCTCACCACTTTCGTTGCGACCCGGCTTTGTCGGTGTTTGCTTCAAAGTGTCAGGGTGAATGTCATGCCGTGAAGGCTGCTCTTTGTGATCTCGGGGATCCTGGCTGGGGGGATCCCTGGTTTCCGCATTGAGCTTTGTTGCTTCCTGCACCCTCTGAAGTGGCCCATGGTGAATTTGTGGTTGGTCCTGTTGTTGTTTTGTTTTATGGGCCTGCGTCAACATGGCACATAAGTTGTCATCTGCATGCGCCGAGATGATACTAAGCTATCACCTCTTGCCTCAATAGATCTTTTTCACCCATAAACTGGAACTGTCACGTCACTGCTTTGTGGTTGTGTGGTGGTTTGCTTTTTGTGTGTGTTGTTTTTGTTTTTGGTGTTGTTGTTGCTTTTGGTTCTTTGTGCTTCGTTTCTTGTTCTCTGATGAACGTGACAAGGGAATAGGACTATGTATCGGTCCTCTACCAGTTTACTTTTGCGGCCACTACAGATTCGGCCCCTGCGTGAATTAATTAATTAATCCCATATGCAACATGCTTGGAAACATGTTGAACGACCTGGCGGAAGCCATACGGCGTTGGACGGAAAAAAAACCTCTTTTGAGTGCTGTGGAAGGGATCCGTTTCCTGTCCTTTGGATGGAGTCCAGGGTCTGTATATCTTGTCAATTCCTGGCAGTTTGTGCAATAGAGAGAATAGTTGGTAATTGGTTTGTCAACCGCTAGCCAGCTCGAGGTTCACTCTAGTTTGCACGTGTTCGCTATGATCACTCTGGATCCTTTTGCGCTGCAAAAAGGAGAGAAGGGAAGCAGATCTTAAAAGGGGGTGAGAAGCTTGCATTGTGGAGTTGAGTTGTATCCTGGAAGGATCAGCTCTTGGTAGGAAAGGTCTCATGCATGTATTGCACATGAACATGGATGTGAGTTGTATCCTGGAAGGATCAACTCTTGGTAGGAAAGGTCTCATGTATGTGCTGCACATGAACACGTTTGTGGATTCGTTGTGAGTTTGTGCATTGTGATTGTTTTACTGTTGATGGTGGTTTGTATTTGTGACTTATGTTTGTCTGCCGCCATTTTTTCCAGATGATGACATGGCCAGATCCGATTCTTGAATGAAAGAAGAATCAATGAGGATCCAGGCTAAATGTCTGATGGAAACCCATGTAAGATCTTGTGTTTGATCTGAGCGTTTTAGTGGTTGCTTTGCCTTTGATGTCAGTGGAATGGATTTCCCTGACGCGGTTCATGTGTTTGTAAGTAGTATGCTTGTAGAGTGTTTTGGTATTTGTTTTCTTTGTTTGACTATGTAATAGATTAGCTTTTATGATGGCCAGAATTCTTTTTTGAAGGTTGATGGACTTTATCCCAGAAGGGGGACAAGGTCCAGCCTTGGAGACTTGCCCTGAGCTTAGT
The DNA here is from genome assembly GCA_947184155.2 of Cladocopium goreaui. Taxonomy (NCBI): domain Eukaryota; class Dinophyceae; order Suessiales; family Symbiodiniaceae; genus Cladocopium; species Cladocopium goreaui. The sequence continues at coordinate 9,374 of CAMXCT020003400.1, read as the reverse complement.
GCATCTAGTACCCTGCGTGCCCGAAACTTAAAGCGCTTGGTATCTAGCGTGTCCGAAGCTCAGCACATCTAGTATATAGCTTGTTTGAAGCTGAGTTTGCCTGGTGCATCAATGTATTCACGTTCAAGACTAGTGATACCACGAATGTGGAGTTTTGTCTGAGTATTTTGAACTGATGACAGTTTCGCTTGTCTGACACGCCTATCTTCCAATGGAGGACGTGGATTAGCTGAAACAGTCGGCCTTTGTTTTGTGTTGACTCCGACAGTGCTTCGTCTGTCTTCGTCTTGGATCTCGTGTGTGTGTGTGTTGTTGGTGTTTTCGTTTGTTCTAGGAAACAACAAACAGCACTGTAGTTGATCGCGAATTGACGCCATGGTTCCTTCGATCAGTTGATGATCTGGTATTGGAAGATAGATATCGTTCTGAAGAGATACCTGGTACGATTTGATGGATTCTGAATTGATGATTTTCGACAGGCTGAAGATTGGTGGAAGTTTTGCTTCTGGAGATATCCCTGGAGTATTGCTGAAATCAGCGATGGCGATGGTTATGGATATGGATCGACTATTTCATTGTGCAGAGCGAAGCATTGGAAAGACAACTGTTTCTATTTTGAGAATCATCCAGAATTGGATCAATTCTATCTTGCTTTTAACCGGGCTTCCAAGCTGAAGGTGGACTGAAATCAGTTGAATTCTCAGAGACAGTTATTTCAGAAGAATTTGGACTTCATTTTGCTGGTGGATGAAGAACATCTATGGGCACAAGTCTTCTACACATTTTTGACTTTGAAGGTATGGCGAAGTTCATGCTGGATGTGACTTTCGTATGTGTGTACAGAGAAGAATGAATGACATCTCGAAAGGGGGTGTGAAAGTTTGTGTCCCTTGCAGGGTTACAACTTGGCCTTGGTGCGAGCTGCCATTCATTGAGTATTTGGTAGTGGAACTGGACTATGGGAAAATGTCTGCAACAGACTTGAGCAGTTTCGATATTGCTTTGTAGTATTTGAAGCTGCCGGAGTTGCTTTGAGATATCGACCTGTGGGTCTGAGTGAATCTACACGGAGTTCAAGACACTTTAAGTACAGTTTGGAGCTTTATTTAGCTTTATGATACTGAGCGAATGCTTCCAGAAGCATTCGCTATGCAATTGAATCGGGATGCTATGATTCCATCGATCTCGGAGGTTCTTTGACCTCTTGGAGGAGTATGAATCTAACTGAGATGGTTTTGGATCATCCGTTTCGATTCTTGTCATTGCTTCGTACATCTGAGATGTTTGTGAAGCCTTTTTGCAAGAGGTAGTCAAGAGGTGATCTTGCGAATATGCGAGATACTCCGGCACTGTGAGGACAATGCCTACGTATCTTATTCAACCTCCGGATACTTGATCTGGAGAGCTGCATTATGATCCTGATGCCTGTGACTTGTTGCTGACTTTTGGTTATGACAGTGAGCGAACTACTTTAGCGCTATGACTGTTTATGACTGGATATTGGCTGAGAAGTCGAGCAGAACATTCTACTCTCCTCGACGGTTTGGAACTATGAGAAGACATCTCTGTGTGAAGAGCTGTTTTGGAGAAGTCGAGCAGAACATTCTACTCTCCTCTGTAGTTTGAAGCTAGGAGAAGACATCTCTAAGTGAAGAACTGTTTTGGAGATGGAACATGAGGTTCCCATGTTGTTCTGTATTGCAAGAGGATTTTGTAAAGGAATTTGAGTGAATCATTTCGTTCTTGACTAGCCGTGTGACTAGTCTAGACGTTTGGTAGAGACTAGTAACACCGGCTAGCTGGTTACTTGCGTTTGGACGAGAACCAGTTTGACTTGAGAACTTTTGGAAATGTTTCTGACGTTTTTGTGACTAGGTGATTTGTATATCATAGCAGTTTGGAATTGTTTCAACAACCTTTGAAGGAAGGTTGTGTATTGGAAACCTGGAATCGAGTTTCCCAGTTGAGACATCGGCTCAAGGGAGTGGTGTCAAAGTGTTCCGAAGAGAACTGAACTGCAGTGTCACCTAGGGCACTTGAAACAGTAGCCACACTGGAACAGCTTGCTTCCTTTCTTTGTTTGTGGGCTGTGGCTGTGTGCCTGCCCTGGTTCTTGTTGACCTGTTCCGTTGTGTGTGGCGTCTGGAGAGAAAAGAAGGAGTCTGACGTGCACTTAGGAGTCGGGGTGGAACAAGTTCCTTTATTTGACATTGCAGAGAAGTAAGTAACTGCGGAGCCGCAACCACAGTAGGTGTTTGCGTCTGGCGTAGTGATTTAACGAAAGCGTTGATTTGGGTACACACGAGGTGTACTTGGGTTTACGTTTTTCACAGCTTCCCAGACAGGAAAATCCTCCCCATCTACATCAATGAAACTGCCATCATTGAGGGCTCTCTGTAAATCTGAGTTCCCTGGGCCAGACTCTGTGAGCAACTCTTTGGCCGGCTTCCACTCCCGAAAACTGGCTGCACGAAGTTGCTCAGGGCTCGTGCGCACTAGCTTTCCAGCATGATTCAACCAAACATTCTTGGACCCTTCGACTGCAACAACACTCGCTGGCCCATACCAGCGACCACGATCTCTACGTAGATTCGCACCCCTCCTACGCCAATACAACACAAGATCTCCTATTTCAAAAGGTCCTCGCATTGGCCGAGTCCGCCTCAAAAGCGCACGACGAAGACTGGATGAATTATCAACTTCTATGAAAGCTCTGCGTGCACTGCTGCGTCTTTCCAGACTGGCTCACTGCTGCGTCTTTCCAGACTGGCTCGAAAGGCTTCGCTCTCGGGACCAGTCCCTTCAGCCAGAGTTATACTTCCTACCCCCTGACTAGAGACAACGGACCCAGGCAATCTTTTGGCAATTCCAAGGACAGCTTGTTCGGGAGAGTATCCCTTCACTCTAGATAAACTGTTCTTGGCATTGAACACATGAACCAAAGCCTGCTCAAACTCCCCAACCAATTTTTTTGGTGACTCCAAATCCATGCGACTCAACATCTTCTTCACAACTGATCCGTGAATTTCCACTGCCGATGCCTCAGAACCAATTAGAAAGTTGCCTTTCATAGAAAAACAAAGCAGACCTGAAGCACATAAGAAAAAACTGCCTGGTTTGCCCCATACACCAGAACAACAGCCTGCACATGCCCTCATTGATGCAGCCTACAACGTCTTAGAGAGCAGGAGTGTCACCTGCGTACACCCAAGTCGTTGGCAATCCCGTGAAAGCGCAGTGCAAGCGGAGGCAAGGAACAAATCAAAGACTATGATCACTTTGGAACAAGGGGCCTTGAAGCAGACTGTCATCAGCAACCTGCCAGACGTTGATACAGCCACAGAACTCCGTTTGTATTTTTCCCTGCAGCGAAGGCATTTAGCTTTTGATTTGGTGAACCTTTTGTCTTGGAGTGTTTGTCAAAAGTGGCCGGACAAGCTGATGTCTGGCCTTGTGAGTGACGCCCCAAGCAATTTCTCAAACATCACGCTGACCCAGGTCATGAGGGCTGACAGAGAGATCTTTGCGATTCTAGCTGCGGAGCACAAGGGTCCACTCAAAGCAAGTGCCGAGGGAAAACCATCTCTTGATGAACCTTCGAAATACTCATGCATGATTCGAGAATTGATGCACTTGATAGCCATGCCAAAGGTATCAGCACCGCCAAGACCCATCGACAAGCCAGTTCCTCAGCTTCCAGAAGAACTTGCAGGTTTAGCTAGGAAAACCGAAGCTGGGAAACCAATGTGCTGGCACTTCAACATGACGAACGGTTGCAACAATCCTGCGAAAGGAGGAAGATGCCCGTTTGGAATGCATGATTGTACGAAGTGCCTCAAGGCAAGGCACGGCGCAGCTAAATGCGGGTCAAATTGACAAGAGGCTGCTTCAAGCCAGGGCGATCCTCATTACGAAGTCGAACGAGGCCCCAATGCCTTGTCTGGGGCAGTGGGTATAGACAGCAAGTCCATTTGCACTGAAACCTTTTGCAATGCACGTGAACCAGCTCCTTGCTGGTCCTTTTTTGCACAAAAGCCCTCCAGTTGGAAGACCATGTACAGATGCCGAACCCAATAAGGGGGCAGGCCTTGTTTTGGAGGTTTTTTCGAGTTCATGTCGTTTCAGCAAAGCATATAAGGACCTTGACCGAAGAGTTTTGCCAATGGATAAAAACTCAAAAAGGGCCGAGAATTTTCCAGTTGCAGCCTTTGATTTGACAAAGCCATGATCTTCAGTCCATTTGCAAAGACGTGGAAGCAGAGCGTGAGAGTCTTGTTTGTGCGCACTTTGCGCCTAGCGCGGAACAGCTTCAAAAGCTAGGGAACGCCGCATTCAGACCTTTGAAAAGCGAGTCATATCCAGACGGGTTGCCAGGGCTTTCGCAGCAGGAAGCTGAAAGGGTGAGGAAGCCAATGCGTTTTGTGCAGCCGTGGTCAGTTCGATTTTGAGTCTCATTGGTCTGGGTGTTGCGGTATCCATAAACCCCCCCTCAACAACCTTTTCTGGTCAACCAGTTTCATGGTCGAGCTGTTGCGGAACTATCCAGGCCATTGCACCGTGCTACAACATTGCATGCATGGAGGAAGCAGGGATAAAAAGTCCAAATTTTGGTCACACAACCCCGGAATGCCAGAAGTCAACATGCTGGAAAGCCTGGGCATCCTTTGTGACAAGTCGCATCAGCATAAGTCTTGGAAACCGCGTTTGGTGGATGGTAAACTCTTTTTTCTACTGCGGAAGAAGCTGCTTATCCGAGCGTCCTTTGTCAGAGGATGGCCTCAGTTTGTTTGGATGAAGCGAAGAGCCGTGGCCTTAACCCTTGCCAGAGTTTGCAACAGCAGCTTGCAGCAGATGCCAGTGTTGGCAAGCGGAACATTTTGGCCTCACAACGCAGGGGCAACAAACTGAAACCGTTCTTGACAAACTACGGACGAGAAGCCACGGCCATCATTCCAGTTAGTTACTTGTTTTGTGGATAAATTGTTGGAGAAGTTTCCCAAGGGCACCAACATCCTTCATCGTCAGCTGCATTGGGGGTGTGTCCGGGACGATTGGAAAAACAGAGCCATTCTGTCTGAGTCTACAGATGAGGGATCACACTTTGAAGTGCCGGTGTGGGGAATTCCGCGAGAGCCTGAAGCATTTATTTTGGATGCCATCAAAGCAGGTCACCCTAAACGTGCCTTTGCACGAGTTTCAGATGAAATGAAAAATGTTTTGGAAGTTTTCCTTGGTGTTGCCGTCAAGGTCAGAAGCGAACGTGCAATTTTCTGAAGGAATGGATGCAACGAGCAGTTGAGCTCAGGGGACAAGAAAAAGAGTTGCACCTGAAACTCCCCACACACCTCCAACCTTTGCTCAAAGAAAAGAAGCTGTTGCTGTGGCAAGAAATCTTACTTGACCTTGAATACCCAGATGCCAAGATCATAGATGAGATCTGCCATGGTTTTCCTGTCACTGGTTGGGCGCAACAATCGAACGTTTTTTAGACGAGAGTCAAGCCACCTGAAAATTCACCGGATCAGTTGCAAGGAATGGCCAAAGGCCTGAATATGTCAGTTGTCACAGCACTGAAATCTTCAGAGTGGCTACCCAATAGATGATGCTGCATGGCAAGAAACAATGCAAGAGGTTTCCAAAGGTTGGTTGGCTGAGAAACCGATGCCTGACCTTGACAATCAAGTCATTGCCAAAAGATTTCCAATTCAGCAGAAGAGAAAACCAGGCTCATTAACGATTTTCCGATTTGTGGAGTAAATTCAGCTTTTGGCATGTCCGAGAAGCTCAGGGTCGGTGCCATTGACGAGATCCTGGCAGGAATTTCAAGTTTTTGCTTGATTCTGAAAACTGACGCCGCATTGTGCAGGGGTCCTGGGAAAGACGTTCGATTTAAAATCCGCGTGCAAACAATTTAGAGTCGACACGCAACACTCGCAGAAGCTCAGAATTGCGGTGAAACGTCCTGGTAGCAGAGTGCCCGTTTTCAAGGCACTGGCCCTGCCTTTTGGAGCAACTGGAAGCGTATCTGCATTCCTCAGAGTTTCTTCAGCTATTGCCTTATAAGCATGCGAAGTCCAGCCGTTCCATGGTCTGTATTTTTTGATGATTACACTGCATATTCCCCAGTCGAGTTGGAAACTGATACCACCTTTTACGCTGAAGGCTTGTTCGAACTGCTGGGCATATTCTTTGCTGCTAAGGGTTCCAAAACTTCACCATATACCTTCCTCGTTTCAGAACACTGGGTTTGATCGTTGATGCAGAAGATGCTTTGAAACGAACGGTCAGGGTCGGGCATACTCCGGAAAGATCTAAGAACTGCTCGAATGCATTGAAGAGTTTGTGGACAACAAATCAGTGAGTGTCAAAGCACTTGAACAATTACATGGTCGAATTGTTTGTTTTTGAGCGCTCATTTTTGGAAGACGTTTGAACGTCGCAACTCAGGTGCTATCCTTTTACTCGAGGAAAACTGGACCTTCGGTGAGGAGGTCTTGGCAAAATTCATTTTGGGCGGATTGGTTGTCCACTACTTAAATAACGACGCCGCAAGATCAGCATTTGTCCGTGCCCATGCATCAACTGACCTTGTTAATGCATTGATAGAACAATATGTGGATTTTGAGTTTACCTGCCGCTTTTCACATTGGTTTGCAAGAATAGCCAGCCATGCCAACCCATCAGATGAACCTTCAAGACTCAACTTCGGAACACCCTGGCTTCGAAACGCGCAACAAATTTCCTTGGTCCTTCCTGCGCACTTGTCAGAGTGGGGATTGATCGGGTGCGCAGCCTCGTAACCATGCAACGAAATCACATGCTGAGATGGCATCATGAGCCATTGAATGCACCAAACAACATAGCCTTGCCGGAAAACAAGACCGGCTCTTGAGCTTCCCCCGACTGTGCAATTAAGGAAAGACAAAAAGGAATAAATTTCAAGACCGAGTGATTTCAGCGCTCGAGAGTCATGTTTTCGTTTCTTGCTGCAGAAGTTTTATAAATTAAATTTGAAGGTTCATAAATAACATGGCTGTATATGGCGGTTATTGATATATGACTACTTTGATTTCTACATAAATAAAAGAAACCTTCAAGTGGCATACCACTTTTAGAAACTTCCACCACCAAGCTGTCTTGGTCCAAACGATCCTGGTTTTATGGAGGAATAAGTTGAAGTTTGCAGAGCTGGGTCTCAAACTTAACAGCGACAAGCTCTCGCTGTACCATGCTGCAAAGGCCCTTACGGCTTACGGGCAAATAGGCCGTTTCTATGCGTTTGCCTCCCATGGTGCCACCATACAAACATAGATATGATATGTTGTTTTTCTTTTTGAGAATCATCCAGTTTGGCCTATGGGCCATCGCATCCCTACTGAGCACGAGGTCCTCAACGAAGTCAAATTTGGGGGTGTGATAAGCGTGGATGACAGAGAAAATACAGAAAACGTATTTTGGAAGAGTTGGAAATTTGGAAAGTTGATTTTGCATGGGATGATTTCACAGTGTTTGGTATTTTTGATGCGCTTTGCGTGGTAGCAGTGCAATGGGAACCTGAAGAGTTTGTGCAACAGGCGCTTGAAGCTGAACATCCCATGAAAAACGTGGTGGCATTGCCTGAGGAATTGCAGTTTGCGGTTTCCCAGATGTCCAAGCTCTCTGCATGTGACGTGGCAAGGCGACGTGCTGACTTTTTCGCATATTGGAGTGGCAAAAGATCTTGAAACTGAAGAAGCCAAGCTGCGTGCGGGGATGGACAAAGCTGTGAACAATGCCGTCAAGAACAAGAAGTTGGTTTTGTTTGATGAGATGTTGCAATTTTACAATTATCCTGACAAAGGTGCTGTACGTGAGCGTGTTGATGGTGCAACTCTGGTTGGTGAAGTGGAGATGACTCATATGTTGCCGCTGAAATTTGTTCCAGCACTCTTGACAGCGGATGCGCTCCAGAATCAGGCCTCCATGAGAAGGCATCACTTGGAACGGGACTGTCGGGGCTCTGGCGACCCGGACATAGATTTGGAGGTTTGGAGACAAACTTTAGAGGAGCGAGACAAAGGGTGGCTGGTTGGTCCTTTGAGTGAAAAACAGGTGCCACACAACGCTTCCATCTCAAGGAGGTTTGGTTTGAAACAGCGACACAAAGTGCGGCTTATTGACGATTATTTTGAATCTTCGGTCAACCAGACGGTTACTGTGCTTGAGTCACCCACGCTGCACACTGTGGACGTAGCAGCAGCATTGCTTACCTTTTGGATGGGGTAATGCAAAAAGACGGGATGTGAACCGGAGTTGTTAGTGCACACTTTCGACCTTTCTAGCGCGTACCGCCAGGTGGGACTCAGTGCAGAGGGCCGGAAGTTTGGATACATCCGAGTATTTTGCCCGGGTGAGAACAAATGGTCCTATTTCAGACACAAGTGCTTCCCTTCGGTGCTGTGAGAAGCGTGCATTCATTTTTACGTTTGGCCCGTGCAATATGGTGGTTAGGTACTGTTGCGTGCCTTTTGGTGTGTTCTTCTTTCTATGACGATTACATTGTGCTCACCACACCTGCTTTGACCAGAAGTACTGAACTGGCAGCCAGTGCGCTGTTTGAGTTGCTAGGTTGGGATTATGCCCGTGAAGGTCGCAAATGCTTGCCTTTCAAACGAGCATGCGAAGCTTTGGGGGTGATTTTCAATTTGGAATTTTCAGGCAATGGCACATGTCGCATTTTCAATACAGCTGCAAGGATTGAAGAACTGGACACGGAGATTGAACGTGTCGTGACTGCAAACTGCATTAGTCAGTTGGAAGCGCAAAGGCTTAGAGGTCGGATGCAGTTTGCTGAAGGCCAGTTCAAAATTCTGAAGGGGACTGCATGCAGTCGTCAAACGAAACTTTTGGAACATCAAATTCTTGCTTTGCGTTTGTTTGTCAAACTGCTGAAATCTGGCCGACCTAGAGAACTATGCTGGGATGACCGTGGCCCAATAGCTGTGTTCACCGATGCCTGCTATGAAAGGGAATCCAGAGACATCATTTGTGGTTTGGGTGGCGTTTTCATTGACAAGCACACTGGGTTTAGATCATTTTTCTCATGCTCACTGGACCGTTGTCAGCGTGAATTTTTGGGAGAATTGAGTAAGAAACAAATAATTTTTGAGGCAGAAACTTTCTGTGGAGTGCTTACCTGACGTGGATCAAAAGGCTTGAGCACAGAGACAGCACCTTGTTCGTGGACAACGAGGGCACGAAGTTCTGTCTCATGAAAGGGACGTCAGAGAACAGTTTGGTAGATATTTTATGTGGAATTTTTGCAGAATTGGAAGTTCTTGTAGATGCGAGATGTTGGTTGTCGCGTGTGCCTTCTTATTCCAATATAGCTGAAA
>CAMXCT020003399.1:45000-66162 GCA_947184155.2 Cladocopium goreaui | reverse complement strand
ATTTGTGATTTTTATTTTTTATTATAAAATATCATTGTTATAATGTTTTTCCAATCAATATTCTAAATCTAAAAATTTGTTTTTTCAAATTAGGGCAGTATATAATGTTAAATTTTCCCGAAATTCTTTTTTTTCAAAAAAAAAATCCAACAAATCCAAGCCAAATAGAAAATAAATATAACTTAAATTAAACGACGGGTAATCTGCGCGTATAGAAAAATAATTTTTCTCCCGAGTGCGTAAAAAAAGTAGCAAACATGCTGTGTTTTTCAAAGATTTTTCACAGAAGCATTGCCACACGAAACCTAAAAACAAAACCTAATTCTGAAGATTTTCTCTCTTATGCAACAACCTTCAAAATCACAAACCTTCAACATCCTCGAGTTTCTATAGGTCTCCCCCATTTAAACCCTAACCCTTCAAACCCTAAACCCTAAAACCCCAGCACAACCACATCACCAAACCCTGCAATCACCAAGCCCTAAGACCACCAAACCCAAAAATCACAAATCCTTTAACCCTAAGATCCCTTAACCCTCTCGACCCAAACCCTAAAATCACAAATTCTTTAACCCTAAGATCCCTTAACCCTCTCGACCCTAAAATCCTGTAACCCTAAACTCCTTTAACCCTAAAATTCTTTAACCCTAAAATCCTTTAACCCTGAAATCCTTTGACCCTAAAATCCTTTAACCCTAAAATCCTGTAGCCTGTAACCCTAAAATCCTACAATCCTAAAATCATCTACCCTAACATCCTTTAACCCTAAAATCCTTTAACCCTAAAATCCTTTAACCCTTAAATCCTTTAATCCTAAAATCCAGAAGCTTAAAGGGGGGAAGCTGACATAGAAGGCTCAAACTTAGACCTGAACCTCCCTGGCAAAGGTGGAAGCCTTTGACCCTAACCTTCCAAACCCTATCCAGAAGCCTCAAACTTGAACATCGGTTCTATTCATTTTGTGCAAGAGTTTTGCTGCTGAGCTGCTTGTGGGCTGCTTCTGCGGCTGCTTGGCTGCTTCTGGCTTGCTCCTTGGCTGCTTCTGGCTTGCTCCTTGGCTGCTTGTGGCTTGCTCCTGGCTGCTTAGCTGCTCCTGGCTGCTTCTGGGCTGCTGCCATGATCAGGCGTAAAAAGTATACAACGAATAATGTGCACTACATGTATCATTGCATCGTAATCTTTGTGTGGGGTTCTTGTTTTTGGTTGTGCGCTCCCGCGTGCTTCCGCCTCCTCCTTCGCCTCCTCCTCCTCCCGGCCTGCCTCCTCCACGCACAACTTGCTCACACACAACTTGCTCACACACAACTTACTCACACACAACTTACTCACACACACACAACTTGTCCACACACACACACAACTTGCTCACACACACAACTTCCTCACAACTTGTCCACAGGCTCACACGCAGCTTGTCCACGCACAACTTGCTCACACAGAGCTTGTTCACACACAACTTAGTCACACACAGCTTGTTCACACACAACATACCCACACACACACAACTTACTCACACACAACTTGTCCACGCACAACTTACTCACACACACAACTTGCTCACACACAACTTGCTCACACACAACTTACTCACTCACACACCTTGCCGCGGCTGTTTGTGCGGCAGGCGTGGCACTTGGCGACATCGGCCTTCACTTTGCGTGGCAGGCGTGGCACTTGGCGACATCGACGTGCAATCTGCCTGGCAGGCGCGGCGCTTATTGGCACTGGGCTGGCTCTGGTGGCGGGCTTCCGTTGTTGCCGCATGTTGCCGCGACTGTTTGTGTGGCAGGCGTGGCGCTTGGCGACATCGACCTTCACTTTGCGTGGCAGGCATGGCGCTTGGCGACATCAACGTGCATTCTGTGTGGCAGGTGTGGCGCTTATGGTACTGGGCTGGCTCCAGTGGCGCGCTTGGGCCGCGTTTGGCGCCGTTGTCGTCGCGGCTGTTTGTGCGGCAGGCGTGGCACCTGGCGACATCGGCCTTCACTTTGCGTGGCAGGCGTGGCACTTGGCGACATCGACGTGCAATCTGCCTGGCAGGCGCGGCGCTTATTGGCACTGGGCTGGCTCTGGTGGCGGGCTTCCGTTGTTGCCGCATGTTGCCGCGACTGTTTGTGTGGCAGGCGTGGCGCTTGGCGACATCGACCTTCACTTTGCGTGGCAGGCATGGCGCTTGGCGACATCAACGTGCATTCTGTGTGGCAGGTGTGGCGCTTATGGTACTGGGCTGGCTCCAGTGGCGCGCCTGGGCCGCGTTTGGCGCCGTTGTCGTCGCGGCTCTTTGTGCGGCAGGCGTGGCGCTTGGCGACATCGACGTGCATTCTGCCTGGCAGGTGTGGCGCTTATGGTACTGGGCTGGCTCCGGTGGCGCGCTTGGGCCGCGTTTGGCGCCGTTGTCGCCGCGGCTGTTCGTGTGGCAGACGTGCCGCTTGGCGACATCGACGTGCATTCTGCGTGGCAGCTTGTCCCGGGTCAGCGCAAAGAAGCAAACTCCCGTGTGCTTGCTGTGGGCCACAGTGTATTCCTCCAACGTGGTGACTATTCCGCAGCCAGGAAGCTTCAACTGAGCCAGTTCGTTCCCTCCAGCATGAAAACTTAAATGAGGGTCTTTGCAACGAAAAAGGGCTCCAATTCGCACCGGTAATTGTCCTTTTCCCTTTTTAGAGGCTCTGTCCAGCAGATCTCGAGCTGCCCACTCAGATCACTCAGGGAATGTATTGGTCCTGCCAATTTCAAATCCCAAGAAGAATGCCCCAAATGTGGAAGTTCCCTTCGTCGAGGATCTTGATTATAGACCCAGTCAGCCGGACGGATGAGACCTTCCAGCAAGATGCATTGAGCACCTAGTGCGCTGGTGCCGTGGATTAAAGATTAAGGCCCAGGAAGAGCCATGCTGACCTTTGAATGGCTCAGGCAGGGCAAATCGAGAGATGTCAGGGAGTGGGATAATCAGCGCTTGAGTTTGGGTTGTGCGCTGATCGAGCACCTCAGCCCGGGAGATATGTACGGCATCAAGGAGGCCAGCCCCAGCGATGATGTTGGCAGCTAGTTTTGCCATTTCTTCTGGAATATCACAGCTGATGTTGATGATGGAGCCCAACATGGCCTGGAGTTGGGTTTCATCAGCCGTGAGAAGAGGTTTTAGATTTTCTTCCTCCGGGTTCACAGGCAGCCTTCATACGAGACTTGTGGTGTAGGGCGAATTTGACCTTCTTTACCCAATCGGCTTGGGCATCATCCGTAAAAGTGAGACGGATGTGGCCCTCGCGCAATGGGGTTGATTCCCTGGATGAAGGCTGGTGTGACTTGTGCTTGTCCTGCCACTGATTTTTGCAATGTTTTCTCTTCTTGCTTGGAGGAGCAGGTTTTGAGAAGTGGGAATGTTGGGGATGTGAATAAGCAGTAAGAGGTTTGGTATGGAAGGACTTTGGTGCTGCTGAAAGACGAGCAGCAGGATGTGGTTTGTTGGCGGTGTCTTGTGCATGGTGAGTGGATGAGTCCCACCATGTCTGATTGGGTTTGGTGGTTGGTTGTGAGTCTGCTGGTTCCCACTTGCCCCATTTCTCCCAGTCCTGGGAAGGATCTTGGCCAGAACGGTGATCCTGTTGGGAAGACGTCCTGATGAGAGGATGACCAACCCTGGCGATTATGGGTGTAGCCTTGTTCGTAGGACTGAGGTTGACGTGCAGAAAGCTTGGTGGCTCCGGAATGTCTCGGAGGATCATTGTGGAAGAAATCATAGCTGGGAGAACGTTGATCTGGAGAAACCGATCGAAGGGTCAAAGAGCTCTCTCGATGAGGGCGAGAGGAACGTTGTCGGCGTCTTCTGGAGTCGGTTGATCTGGCACGTCGACGTGGAGGGCTTCGTGGTATTGAGATGGTACGTTTGTCGTCCCTGTGGTGTTCCCTAGTTGGTACTGGGGAACGTGACCGACGTGGAAGCTGACATGGACCTGGAGTATTGGAAGGTTGTAAGACACTAGGTAGTGTCAGTGGTTGTGGAAGAGCCGGAGGAGTTCGAACTGGTGGTGTAGTTGGTGGTGGTTGTTGAGATTCCTTGGGCCTTTTTAGTGCTTCCTCCAGGTCAGCTTGGAAACTGAGGCGCATCTTCTCAAGCATCTCCTCGGAGTTGAATGTAGGTGGTGTTGGTGTTGGCACTGCCGATTGGCTCTGCGGTGAAGATGGTTCAGGTTGAACAGGCACTTGTGGTGGAGGTGTCTGTTGTGGAGGCGATTGTTGTGGAATCAATTGTTGAAGGTGTTGGATATGGGAGATTGATTGGCTCGCCAGTTGTTGATTGAGCAACGCATTCTGTTGTTGTAATGCGTTAATCTGAGCCTGAGTCTGAGCTTGAGACTGCGCCGGTTGGTGGAGTTGAGATCCCCTCCGCAAAATTGCCCAGGAATAACTTGATGTGGGGGGGGGGCCGTCGTTGACGGATTCCACATAGAATTCCACATCTGATCTGGGGCATTCGAAGTATTGCCCATCCAAGCACGAGAGTTCCACGGCAATGGAAACATGGCAGTGGGAGCAAAGTCAGGCAACCTAGATGCCAACAGTTTAGACCACATGATGCATCCACAAACCAATGCAAAATTCGTGATGAGGCTCGAGGCCCTTGGTGGCCAGATCAAGCCTATAAACGGCTTAAGTGTTCAACCCTTCGGATTGGTGCACAATTGAACCTCACCAACGGCCAACAAAAGAAAGCAAGTACCACACCTGAAAGGCATGACCTGTGCCTGTACTTCACATGTTGTATGAAGACTAGTGACAGTGATCTGTCTCTTGAGCAACGTTGGAAAAAGGAGGTTTCCACGGCTAACAAAAGGAAATAATGAAGCCCAGTACTGCGGCCAGTGGTTCAACCAGCGACAATTGACAGGGTGAAAAGCGAAAGAAGGCGAAGCCCGGTACGGCGGCCAGTTGTTCAACACATCGATCGACGGGTGAAACAGTGAAAACGGCCGACTGTTTCACTTGACGAATTAGTAGGTTGAAAACTGTGAATTCAGAGATCAGATCGGAGGATCGAAGTTCCTACCTGGAAAGGTATTCCCCGAAGGGTTCATGCCACCTTGGCGAATCCAGCATGAGTCACACACTTGCTCAGAACTGTCATTGCGAATTTTGTTGTGGAATGCATCTGACGTGCAAAAACAATCCCTTTAACCTGACTGGAGTAGGTCACTGAAAGGACCTGAAAAAACAGTGAAAGTAGCCATCGCCATACCCAGCAATGTCAACCCTGGATTAATAAACCCTTAGGCTGGTTAATTGGGGGGATACCATTTAAGTATTGGATTATGACTATTGGAGGAGTACCCCCCCCTACATAATAAACCACGGTTTATCGCTCCCAGCTTGCCAGATTCCGAAAACATGCAAGAAGTAAAATCAAATTGTTTGAAAACGGCATGGTGGTTGTTGGGTTAACCACTGCCCATTTCCGAAAATGAAGCGTAAATGAAATGAAATCGGTAGCAGGTACGTGACAAAGGCATCCCTTCGTCATATCACCATGGAAAGGCTGTGTCTTCGTTGGTGGATGACTGCAAGACCATGCATCCACCTCCTGCAGAAACAGATAAAATTAGAAGTTTTACATGTCTTCAGATGGTTCACACACTTGCTCAGAACAGTCATTGCGAATTTTGATGTGGAATGCAACAGACGTGCAAAAAACACCAACAGTAAACTGACACGAAGAATGAACGTTAATAAGAATACATATATATATATATAGACGTATAATCACAGTAGACATTGACCGTATAAAACAACAGCGATAAGATATATGTCCCCCCAGCTGCGGCTTATATCCGCCCAGGGGCGGGACTATATATATATATAAATAATGCAGGTACAGGTTCATGCGTCCATGAACCCATCCACCACATCTTCCGTAGCTTCGTTGGGCAACATAGGAAGATGGGCTGTTGCCCCCCTGCAATATATTGAAGTTTTACATCTATACAGATGGTACACACACACGCCCCACCGCAGCGGGGCAGATGAAATGAAAATGAAAATGAGATGGCAATGAAAATGAAATGAAAATTACTTAACGAGAACGCGAAGAGGGGAACGCAAAAGAAGAGGGCCAGAGAGAACACCAACACAACACACCTGGCCCGGAACGGGCAAACCCTGAAAAGGCACGGGAAAAAGAAAAGCGGAGGCCGACGGACAACGGAACAAGACCAGCGGAGGGGGGGGAAGACGGAAGCGCCTGAACCAACCTAACACGGCGAAAACCTACGCCTACCTCAGCACGCGAAGGACCCAACCTACCTGTAGAGAGGAGAAGACATGAAATAGGGGACCCATGGGGGACTAGTTAATGAAATGGTACATCCACACAATCATGCAAGTCTCCCCTCGTTGCAGGCTCAGAGGCCTAAATGTCACGTCAGCCCTGTGGACAGCTTACGTAGTCAACCCTTGAATTAGGTGCACAATTGAACCTCACCAACGACCGAAAAAGAAGAGTCACCATACCTGCAAGCATGTCCTGAAGCCTAACCTGATCATGTGACATCCTGCAAGTTGTTGAGCACCGTGCTCTCTGGGGTAAAGTTGGAAAAGGAAATGTTGTCGCGGCTGAAGTCTACCAACCCTTGAGATTCAGACGAAATGGTGACGCCAGGTACGGCGGCCAGCTGTTTCAACCCGCACTTCACGACCGACAAAGTGAGACCCGAAAAATGGCCAGCTGTTTCACTTTACTTAAACGGATTACTAACTCAAAATGTGTAAATTCAGACATCAGGTCGTTGCATCCACATTTTGCTTAGAAAAGCATTCCCCGAAGGGTTCATGCCACCTTGACGAATCCAGCATGAATCACACACTTGCTCAGAACAGTCATTGCGAATTTTGATGTGGAATGTAACAAACGTGCAAAAAACACCAACAGTAAACTGACACGAAGAATGAAAGTTAATAAGAATATATATATATATAGACGTATAATCACAGTAGACATTGACCGTATAAAACAACAGCGATAAGATATATGTCCCCCCCAGCTGCGGCTTATATGCGCCCAGGGGCGGGACTATATATATACATAAATAATGCAGGTACAGGTTCATGCGACCATGAACCCATCCACCACATCTTCCGTAGCTTCGTTGGGCAACATAGGAAGATGGGCTGTTGCCCCCCTGCAATAAATTGAAGTTTTACATCTATACAGATGGTACACACACACACACACACGCAACTCTTTCACACACAACTTTGTCACACAACTTTCACCCAACCTGTCTCGCACCATCTCCTTTCTTTCCTGCCTTTCCCATCTCATTTTCACATCTGCTTGGTGATCATGGGAAGAAGTTGGCATGTGGGGTTATCCGGTCCTTTAATTTTCCTTTTCATGTCGCAAGATGACCTATGCCCAGAACAGGTTAAGCACACGCTGTTTGAACCCCAGTGACCGGGTAAAGCACCATGTGACGCATCAAAATCGCCAGCACCATGCAACGCACCCGACCCACTATGTGATCGGGTTAAGCAAACGACAGACGCGATCTATGGGGCTCCCAGATCGCAACCGCGCGACAGCAAGAGCAATCAAACGGCAGAAATCTGTTGAGAGTGTAGGCCTCTGATTGATGTCGCCGAACCAGACAACTGCATCAAAGAGATTTCGTAATCTTATTGAATGCAGGTTAACACTACCCAAGTAACCCTACGCAGGTGCTGGGCAAGCAATCTTATGCAAGAGCTACGCAAGAAATTCTAGGCAAGTGCTGCACAAACAATCCAGTGCAAGTGGTATGCTAATTCACCCTATGCAAGTGAGATTAAGCAAATGGTTCTCCGCAAGTCATTCTAAATTAAGTAGGCGGCCAAGTACATTGCCAAGTGCGAAGTCGGTTGCCGGGTACATGAAAGATCGCGTAAGAAAATGAAATCGCAAGCCTGGAAAGTTGTGTAGCGCATCTGGATACCCAAGCAGCACGTTGCAAAGCAAGGAAACAACGCCAACACCCATCTTCTAAGTCATCTTGCAAAGCCTTGCATGTCAAACATGCCGAACATGCCTGTTCACACGTGCTGTTAAATCAAGGCATCTAGACATTCACACCTTAAATGGCGGGTTGACTCATGCACTGCATCCGTGTCATGCCATGCAGGTCACATCTTCACATACGACATACGATGCCATGCAAGTCGCATCTTTGCATAAAAGTTGCGTCACTGCAACCGATTTCATGTAAGACACCCGACCCCTTCGCCGCATCATTCGGGCAAAAAGTCAAGCACCGTCTCATTGTAACAAAAATAACACCTACACTGAATCTACACAGAAGCTGGGCCAGCAGCCCCGCGCAAAGCATGGCTTTGATTTTGATTTTGTTTTCCTTCAACGCAAGAGGTTGCTCTGACGAGGTGCTGCTGACGTGCCTGGCCTCAAACCTTGGCCAGCCAAGGCCAACTAAAACAACCCAGGCAACGAACGATACCCCTTGTTCTGTAAATGCCGTCTCTGGGGTCGTATTTCCCAGGACTTAGGACACGTGATTGTGTAATTGCAGAGTCAGGTCCGAACTATCTAGGTGAATTCCCAAGGAGATAATTACCATAGGTGGCCATCTTCTTCAGGTGTGCAAGAGACGCGGCAACGTACCTTCCTCAGTGTAATCAGTGTAATCGCTCTGTGTTTCACCCTTGCTCTTGCTCTTGCGTCATGCCCTATTAGATGAGGCCAAGTCAATTCTTGCGTATATGTCCAGCTTGTAGGGAACCGCAGCTCTGAACTGGTGATGCCCCCAACAATCCACCTATGGGAAAAAAGCTTCCGCACCTTAAAAACAAACTTGAAAAGGAAGCCCCTCGCAAACCGTCCTGCATGCTTTTCTGTCTTCTCGCGCTGCCATCTCCGGACTTTGCTTGTGGCGCTTTGCGCCCAGGGCCAGGTGCAACAAGCTCCGCTGCTCCGGCCCCAGCAAATTGAGCCGAAGGAGGAAAATCACAACGCCTCACGGATGGGCCAACTGATTACGCTTGCGGCAAAAGAGGCAAACCCATGGTAATAGGCGAGCGAAGCTTCACCCTTTCATCGCCTTTGCAAATCAACCTAGGAGCACGTCCCAAAACTAGTGATAGGCACAAAACTCACCTGCGGCATTAATTAACACGTTTTCTAGGCCTGCTCACAAGTCAGCACCTGTAGGCTCGGCAGTCTTCTCTGCCTTGGGCGCTTCTTTCCCAAACATCCAGCAGCAAACGCCCAGGATAGAATCCATGGACTCCTGTATAGGCAGAACGATGATCACGAATGTGGCCACGAAGCTCCAAGCAATGCTTATGAATACCCAGAATGAAAAGTAGTCCTGGCACGGATTTCAAAAGAGATGCGACGCGGGCGATTAAAACGGCAACGCCGTGAAAATTGTGTCTTATGGTCAGTCATGCAACAAGCAGCAAACAGGACTACCAAGTGCAAGTGCTTGAGATGTTGAGGCATCTCAGCAAGTCCTTCGTGAACACGCCAGCCGGCAGGGAAAGCAAGGGCCAAATCAGAACCATGAGGATCGTGAAGCCCCAGCCCCACTTCTGAATCCACCACTTGGCAGCATCCAAGAACTCAGTGGTATAATCCTGCTCGTCAAGGCCGCTCATGTCATGTTCCAACATTTCGATCTCGCCCATAGAATCGAAATCGTAGTTTTGCGGGCTGACGAATGAGAAGGCAGCGTGGATTATGGCAGAAGATGCCAAGGCCACAACATTTCCAGCCAAGTTTGGGTTCAGGGTGCCAAGGTTGTCAATCGTGATTTCGCCGAACTCTACCTGGCAAACGGCCAACCAAGTGGCCAAAGCCAAAATCATTCCACCCCAAGCGGCCACAATGGCTCCTCTTGCGTTAGCTTTCTTCCACATCAGCAGATTCCAAAAAGGAACCACTGCAGAACCAATTGCGTTGCCCATGAATTTGTAGACCCAACCCAGGTTCAAGCCCATGTAGTTCAAGGCCACCCCAAGACCACCCATCAAAAGACCGAACACAACCACAACAATCTTGGAAATCAGGAGAGCTTGCTTTCCTGTGCACTGGGGGTTCAAGTAAGTCTTATAAATGTCATAAGTCACTAGAGAAGACACTGCAATGCCTTCTGCTGAGCCAGTGGAAGTGATGGCCATGAAGAGCATCACAGCCATCATCACAGACCCAAAACTTCCGAAAAGGTGTGTAGCAACTGCTGGGGGCACCGGCCCGCTACTGGCCTCAGAAAATGAGATTGGAAGCTGCAAGGCCACGGCGCAGAGGCCCAAAGATGTGGCCAAAGCAAAAGGAATCGTAAACCAAACCAAACCGCCAAGGAAGTAGCCCTTGTGAGCACTAGTGGGCTTGGCTGCGATGGCTGACTACCAGTAGGATTGGTCTACGAAGACAGTGCCGAAGTTGCCCACAATATTGATGATACCAAACTTGGCACCACCGCCTGAAAGCATGGTCAAGTACGAGCCCCCCTCGTTCTCTGGCACAGGGCCGCACGCATACTTGCCAGCTTCAAAGAATGTAGTACCACCTGAGCTGAAGATGGACTGACATTGAGCTGTGCTGTAGCCAGCAACCGTCTGCAGTCTCTCATAAATGAAGTCAGACGAGAAATTCTTTACGTACACCGTGTACACACAAATCACCAGCACAATGAAAATGATGGCCGCGTGCAGGTAGGAAGCCATGAATGTGGCTTTCAGGCCGCCTGCCGCTGTGTACAAAATCACCCCCCACGGGATAAGGAAGGATGCAAGGTTGGTGTCGACACCCGTCAAGGCGTTCACCGTGGCGGCCCCGCCCAGCAGCAACATGGAAGTCACAATGACGTTTGCCAATAGAGCAAAGATAAGGAATGTGATGTGGGCACCCTTCCCCCACCTGGCACGCACCATCTCACAGACTCTGTGAGCTGTGGGTGCCCGGCGCTTGACCTCAATTGCCAGAGTGCCGAAGAGCAAAACCTCAGCGCACTGGCGCTCTGGGATTGCGGACCTGCCATGGAAAGAACAACAAGGGCCACTTCGTCGGGAGACGTGGGAAATGACGGGAACATATTAACCGAAAGATCAGGTGGAAACCATGTCTAGGCAGTATTCCCGGTGAGATCATATGTTGAAGTTAAGCCATGACAGGCCACATTTTTTAATTTGAAACTACCAACCCTTGTATGGCCTGCCTGCACCTCGCCAGTGGTAAGAGCAGTGCTTGTTGATCCTTCTTGGGTCAATTCTTATGGTTTGTCTGTGATTTCTTGGTGGGCTGTGTTTGAATTTGTTACCCTCAAGCTTTGAATCATTGCGTGTCATTGGATCTTCGGACAAGACAAGGCAGAATGCAAGCCCCCAGGTTTGGCCACCTTAATCGCCAAGTCACTTGGATTGTTGCCCCGCTAGCATACCAAAAGGGCCCAGAGACACCGTAATTCCAAGCCACATTGGAAGACTGCAACAATGTTGCTGCCCAAGTCCATTGCGAGACAATCACGGATGCAGTTAGACCTGTCCTCACACTTCTGCCTGCTGTGTTGAAGAACTCAGATGTGTGCTCCGTGCCATTGGCATACTTGTCCAAGTACACCAAAATTGTCGTCAACACCGAAAAGAAAGCTCCGAAGCCAAGAATAATGGCATAACCGGACTCGATTGGAAGGGGAGTGTTGTCACCGAAGAAGCTTGTCTGTCCTGCATAATACGCGCTCATCACCATCGTGGACCCAGCACCTCTACTAGCTAAGCAGCTGCAAAAACCAGGGTGCTGACTCCTGCCGAGCAAAAATGGCCCTGGCGATGAAATAAGGAATGCGAACAAGGGGCTGATGAGTCGAAAGAATCTCCACCTGCTAAACCTTCAATGTTTGACATGGTGCGGACCATTTCCTCCGCCGCTGCACCTTTAAGCCATGATCACACACAAACCAAGTCACTGAAGTGTCTCTGCGCGGTCATTAGGAAATTTAAGGTGCAGGCATTTTGGCGACCGTCAAGTTCATGGTTCAACCATTCAACCTGAGGCCCGGCCGATTTCATCCCATTTCTTTAGATGCCACGTGTGTACTACGGTCGGTAGAAAGAGTACAAAGTAAAGACATTTATGGCAACCTTTGGCAACCCGCACTAACAGAATGGATGTTGGAGAAAGTGGCATCTTTGGAGCTGCATGATACAAGTTGGCTTGTGGGGCATATTTTTTGCGACCAAGCCAGGCCTGTACACAATACGAAAATATGGACACAAGAAACTGTTTCGCCACCCTATGACGACAAATGAGTTGCAA
The DNA here is from genome assembly GCA_947184155.2 of Cladocopium goreaui. NCBI lineage: Eukaryota > Dinophyceae > Suessiales > Symbiodiniaceae > Cladocopium > Cladocopium goreaui. Next base: position 53,867 of record CAMXCT020003399.1, on the reverse strand, counting down.
TACCTGACAGCTGCCCATCTCTGCGGACCAACAAACTAAAATTGGCCCAAAGAAGAAAACTACAGCAAGACCGCAATGGTGACGGCACATGCCTGAGCAACAATACTTGCCCTGGCAATTCCTGGCCTGTTTCTGCACGCTTTCTGTTTGTGTGTGGTGTACTCCTGCGCTGTTTATCAATACTTGTCCAGCTTTTAACTGCTCTGAACTCCACAATGCGCGTATGGCTATCCCACCAAGCGTGGGTGCGTGGGGCCCGCCAACCAAGCCTACCAAGCCTACCACCTCAACACACAGTGCCAAGTGGGGTTAGGAATCCGTGACAGGCACCCAAATTTGGCTGTAGGCCCAAGTGCGGAATGGAGAACTGAATGCTCACCGGCTAAGCTGCCATCCTCTGGTTTCTCATCGGCGGCAATATTCATAACATTCTGAGGTGGTCTAGCCCAAACGTGCCAAAATTCTTTCCATACAAGTGCACAGGCAGCCTTGGACCTGGTTTGGTAAAATCCTGAAAACGTTCAATGATGCACACACCGTCGCTTTGTTTTCAAGCAGCCAATCAGGCTTCTGCTGCATTGGGCCCGGACGGGCAGGGGTCACTAATAGGCGTGCTAAAATTTGAACACGTTTCAAAAAAAGTTTATTTATTCTAGTTCCACACCAGAGCAACCCCAATCTACTCGGTCTCTTCCTGGTGGCACTAGTGTTGCGCCAACGCTCTGCCATTCAAAGCCCCGGGAGCTAAGGTAAATTTAGACAGAGAGAGCGCAAACAGAGCACACGCAAGAAAGCAAAAAGACACACAATTTCTTTTCTTCATGTGATCCCGTCGCGGCAAATATTCTGACATAACGCTTGACGTCTTAAATGAGATAGATCCTGTCAATACATCTGACATCTTATCTGCCAAAGCAGTTGACATACTAGCAGTCATTTTAAATGACGTGCATTCTGACATTCTACCTGGCATATAGCCGGGCATTTTAGCTGACATAATTTACTTGGCATACAGTTGGGCATGCGATCGGACATCTATCGTGCTATGCTATCTGATATCTGGCATTTTCATGTCTCATGTTTTCTGATGCTCTATCTGGCATATATTCTGACATGCTACCAGACATATATTCACTCTATCTGGCACGCTTTCTGACATTTTATCTCACATCCTATCCGACAATGAAATTGACATGTTCTCTAGCATTCTACCTCGCATAAATTGTGACATCCTATCTGGCATTCTATCTGTTTCTATCTGCCATGCTATCGAGGAAGTTGGCGAGCAGAAGAGGAGGACGGGAGGGAGGAAGGAAGGAAGGGAGGAAGGAAGGAATGCAGGCAGGCAGGGAGGGAGGGAGGGAGGAAGGATCGAAGGGAGAAGGGGAAGGGGAAGAAGAAGGAGAAGGAAGAGAGGTGGGGTGCTTTGTGAAAATCTAGATACCCTCAGGAAAGTGGGGAAAAACCGTTCGATGGAGGGAGTCAGACGTCAAAGTTTGGGGGGCGCGATCCTCAAGAAACCCAGCTGTAGCAACTTCATCCAAAGCGGTGAGCGAGCTGAAAGGTCTTCCCACAGCCCCTTAGCTATCGTAGCCATCTGCTGCGGTCTGAATCAGACTTCCCGCCTCAAAGGCGAAAGGTCGTCCGCAGGTCTCGCCGTGCCAGTTCAATATAAACCAATGACCTTCACCAGGTCGGGACAGCAAACCATTCGAAACAAACCGTAGCCGTTTCTGTAGCTGTAGCCACACCTTCCACCACAGCGCGCCAACAGAAACCTGGCAAATTGAAGATGTCGGTTGGAGGGAAATCAAGCTCTATATATGTTGCCTGCAGCGGCATTTTTTGTTTCCAAATGCGGAACAAGAAACCCACACAGCGATGTTGAAGACAATGAATATGAACCCCAGCCTCAGTTAAGGAAGTCGCAGATGCGCTATGTTGGGCGCAAGGCGAATGTGACAAAGAACAACGGTTGATTATTGCACAGCAGTTGTCACAGCTGCTAGGCAACCAGCCTGTACCAGTCTTTCAGGGAAACGTATCCGCCGCCAAAGAAAACTGGCGCCTCAGAAACAACAAAAGCATAAATGGACTGCTTGAATTCAATCCAGCGTGGGGAAAATGATACGAACATGATGAGACATGTTTGTCAGGCATGTCTCTCAAGCCGCAGTATCGTCAAAATGTGTTTCTATGTTTTCCGTGCAATGCATGCAATGTCTGCACTGTTAAGTCACTTATATATTGATGCTTCGATCTGGAGATCTCTGAGCCGCAGGCCTGCGCTGATGAGTACGGTGTGATGGATCCGAACAAGTTCGAGGCAAAAGCCAACCTTGGGTGCAGGGGAGCTGCGCCACACTGCTTCTTCTTAAAACACCTGGTGTGCTGATTCACTGCTCCGCTTGGCCAAGAAACGCAAACACAGCTGCCAATGGAGGAGTGCCAGTGTCAACCTTACAACTTTGTGAAACTACTCGCCCCAAAGACTGATAAGCACACAAGCACTTCCTCGCACTTCCAAGAAGAGAACTCATCTGTGGCAAAGATGTCATCTGGAGAAGTCGCGATTCAACTTGTTTAAGCAAATATGTGTATGTAATCCGCCGGCCTGCCGGCGTGGTTTCTTGATATTCTTGCGATGCATCTTGTGATAGCTTTAGCTTCACCTAAAGATTACTTTTGCACGGATTTTTGCTTTGCTTGCATGGCTCCGGCTGGGTAGAGCCTTTCGGTTGAGGCTTGGTACACGTCCGGTTGAGTCCCAATTCTAAGTATCTCCTGACTTAGCCTGTGTTATAAGTTAAACTTCTTTTCAGCTTCTGTTAGAAATAGCTCCCTAGCTTTAACTTGTTCTGTTTGATTTTTTTTGAATTCTAGTTCGAACAAAAGTTATAGTTTGATCTTGTTCTAGTTCGAATTGGAGTTCTAGTCCTAGCTACAGCAGTTCCTTGCTCTTATTTTAGCTCTAGATTTTAGCCTAGCCCTAGCTCCAGCAATATGGCTTGATCTTGTTCTTGCTTTAGGGTGAAATCTAGTTCTAGCTACAGCTTGAGGCTGAAACCTACTTGTAATGGCTATAGCTATAGGCTATAGGTTTAGGTTGAAAGCCAGTTGTAGCTGTTGCTATAGCTTTCCTGAAATCATGTCTTCGGAAGATTTTTTGCTTTGGCTGACCTGCCCTGCCCTCCTCCTCCCCCCGACTATAGCCTAGTAAGTCTAGTACAGTTTAGCAAAGTCTAGTATAGTCTAGTCTGGTCTAGCCTCGTCTCTTTTCTCAAGGGAATTAGCACTCACTTTATTCGTCGTCGTCGTCGTCATCATCATCATCTAACCAACCTTTTACATCAACCAGCTTTACACAACCCCTGCTTTGGGCCTGTAGGCCAGAGGCCAGAGGGCCGGCGGAGTGGGCTGTTAAATAATGTCCAGTAACACATACAGTATGTCTTGAATTGTTCAAGATTACCTGGATATTCCCAACAGCGATTCTGTTGGGTTTCAATCTCTGGGTCCGGGGGTGGCGCCAGCAAAATGCATGCTCCGGAAAACCGGAACGCTGCTGGGACGACCCTTGGCCTTGTGAGAACCTTGCTGGAACTTTGCTGGAACCTTGTTCCACTCGCTGGAACCTTGTTGGAACCCTGCTGGAACCTTGCTGAGATCTCGCTGGAACATTGCTGGAACTCTTCTGGAACCCGGTGAAACCTTGCTGGAACCTCCTTGAAACCCTCTTGCTGGTAGACAATGCAGGTGTGGATATCGTTTTCCTTTTTTATTTTTTCTTGCTTCGCTTAATGTGCCGGGTTGTGATTTTGGAAGTCTGGCTTGAACTTTGCTGGAACTGTTTTGCAACCCGTCTGGACCTATATGAAGACAACTTCAAGATTTTCTTTGGGTTTTGTTTCTTTCTTGATTGATGTTGCGGTCCCTTGCTGAAACTGCGATGCTGGGATCTTTGCCTGAACCTTTGAAGGAACCCTTTGGTGGAACCCTGGCATGAACCTTGCAGAAACCCTTTGCTGGAGCCCTTGCAGGAATGCCTTGCAGGAAGTCTTGCAGGAACCTTTCAAGAAGCCATAACAAAACTTGCGGATGTAGCCTAGTTTGAGAACTGCTTTATTAGTTTGCATTGATCTCCGCTTTCTGTGCCAAGCTGCTTCATGTGTCATTAAATCCTGGAACCATGGAACCGTGAAAAACCTGGAACGATAGGCCCTGGAATCCTGGAACCCTAAAATCTTGGAATTAATGCTAGAAGCTTGGACACCTGCATCCTTGGGATCCTGGTGCAAGCTTGGAACTTTTGCCCTGTGACATTACAACCTTGGAACCCTGGAGTGCTCTGGAACCCTGAGATCCCGGAACGCTGAAACCACCGAGCTTTGAAACCATGCAAACTGCACCTGTGGATTCCTGGAGCCCTTGCCGTGAACACCGGTAACCTTGTGCACTGGGGGCCCTCAAGCTTTACCTGAAACTGGGAATTTTTGGACCCTCATAGTGCGGGTCCATTGGTCCATGGAATCTTGGAACCAGCAACCTTGGAGTTGGAACTATGAAGCCCTAGAGTAACCCCGAACTTGACCTTGGCTGGAAACCGGAACCCTTGTGAAAAACTTTGAACCTTGGAACCTTGTGAAGCTGTAGAGTTGACGCTTTGCCGTGGATGATAATGTTTTTTCTTTACAAACTGAAGCAGCTCAATTGTGTTTTGCGTTCGCTTTGCATGGCGCTGGTCATTTCGTTATTGGAAAAAAACAAAGACCCTTACAAAACCCTGGAACCCTGGTAACCTAGAACTCTGGAACCTTGGAACTCTCGAAACCTGCAACCTTGCAACCCTGGAAACCTGCTGTTGGGTTGCAAAGCTGGGTAAATCTAAATATATACTTCAAACACGTTCAATACTTTGCGGATCTATGTGGATCTCATCTTCGACATCCAAGAACCCAGCCATCATGGCAACGAACGGTAAATACAACGCGCTGATTTGGGCTGCCTCCAAAGAGTCGGGGCTTGAAATGTCATGGTCTATGCAGCCTATGACAGGCAACCACTGGGGCCCCAATTCGGCCTGCGATGCGAAGACGTAATGTAAAAACACGTAGATCAAGAGCAGTACCATGAAGGCCTGACCTTGTCAGGCGTGATTCCAAATGCTTCAAGAATACAAGAAAGTCACATGTATTCACAGATCATGCGAAAACATGGGGAAAACAATGGAAAATAGCTCTTTGACAGTACTCATCAAGCCTCCAAAAAGCCCCAAAGCATTGATCTTCAGAGCCAGCTCAGCTGCAAGCCACCTTTACAGCCGGACCCATAGCAACATTGAATGGCAAATGTGGGCAATGTTGGCCGTAAAGACTTCGGACGTCTTGGGCAAGTGCATTCAAGTGCTTCAAACGCGTTTCACTGTCCCATTGGGTCGTTCGCACAATTGAAGATCTGCTTTGAGCGTCTCTGTTCTAAAGCTGTGAACGTTGTGAAGTTGTCAACTTCCAAATCAAGACTTGCCTCACAACACCATGCTTGTTCAGCAGGGCGCTCATGCTCACGAGGATGGCGAACCACGTCATGGTTGTCCATGCCCCCTGGTAAAGCTCTACATGCTCTACCACCACTGAAAACCAATGGAACCGTCGCAGAGACAAAGTTATGCTGACAAAAGAACGAGATCTGAACAAAGAAGGAGAGATGTGTATTGAGAGAATATCATGATCTTCTAGCTCGCATGCACCATAATCATTCCTCAACCCTCCCCCTGACATCTTAGCATACAAGCGTCAACGCTACACTGATAGTACCCTACTTGCTAAACACAAAGTGCCCCAACCGAACGCGCTTCGGTTGAGCCACTTTGCAATCATCTGATTGAACCTCTTTCCCGCGGCCTTTCCTTCCTTGGTCTTGTCCGTGCCATATTATATATACAAATGTCTATGATGAATATATCTAAGTATTTTGAGTATATATGCAATGTATTAAAAAGAACCGTGGGCCTGAGGCTCTCCAAACGAAGGTCTTTTGCTACGTTTTCGCGAAAGACTAGACAGGGTATATGAACGACCTGAAAGGGTAAAGTGCTGAATTTGGGGCCCAGGGGATGCTGAGAAACCGAACATGGGCAATCATGGGACACCATCAAATTTGGAACTGCGAGTTCCTGACGTCAAGCTTTAGAAAGAGATAACAAGGAGTATAGACAAAGAAAACAAAGAAATATCAAAGAAATAGCACAGAGATAGCACAGAGTCCCCAGCACAAGGTCGCATAGATAGCACAGAGATAGCACAGAGCAAGCACCGGTCCGAGCACAAGATAGTATAGATAGCACAGAGATATCACAGAGATACCACAGAGTTACCACAGAGATAGCACAGGCCACCGATGCGCAAGGCAATACGCAAGCACAGGCAGAGGTAGCGTAAATAGCGCAAAGAAAAGAAAGAGCAGAGCTCACGGGGGTTTAGGGCAAGAGACACTCAGCAAGAGGAGAAATCATGAACAAATACCTGCACTGCAGACAGCAAGAGCGGACACACCGCTGCTCACCTTCAACGGCCAGTTCTGCATGTAATGCTTCAACGAAAACATTGACACATAACCAACGAAAAACTTTACTTTCCATCAAAAAGAAGCATTCAATCAAAAACTAAGCAAACAAATCCAAACTTCATAGCGATTGCAAAACACAAAAATCAAATAAAAAACATAAGTCAATTAAATAGAAATAAGTAGAACATAAGTAGAAGTAACTAAGAACAAACTTAGGCAACTTAAACACAAACAGCCTCCAGCTACTTAATTCCCACTTTACAAGTAGCTTAGATAGACGCAAAGTTACTTCAAGTAACTACAAGTAGGCTCTTACAAATAACCTACTTACTGCCTACTTGGCATCCAGTTACTTACAATTTAATGCAAGTAGTATAAGTTCAATACGGCCTATTCGTATACATCTCATTACATTACATTGCGTTATGTTGAATTATTTTACGTTACGTTGCCTTGCACTACGTTACATTACACTGCATTACATTACTTTATATATCTTTATATTATTTTATATTACATTATGTTACATCAGAGTAAATTCATGTAAATTCCATTACATTAGGTTACGTTACATTAGATTAGGTTGCATTACGTTGCATTAGTTTCGATTCCACACTCACGGTGAGTATCATCTTGTGTGTGTGTGGGCATGCAGCGGGGTTTGAGCCCGAGGGGGAGGGGGGCTGAGGGGGGGGTCACAGTTCGACATGAAAAATCATGGCAGCTGCGTCCAGTCTGCCCACAATTCATTGCTAAAGCAAATCCAACTCCAGCTAGCAAGCTTTCGTGACAGGAAAACCCAGACTATAATGCTTGGCGCTTCACAGCTGTACTTTGCCGCTCAAAAATGCGTTTCTGGTCAAACCTGCCTCTTCTCTGACACAATCAGACCATCTGAGCACTCCCGTGACGAGCAGCGCCTAAGCTGACTCCAAGGGTGTCAGCGTCATCGCGTTGCAGCTGCTGTTGCTGGGAGCCCAAGAGTTTCCACTTCAAATTTTGCCCGGTCACCTATAGCCTATAAATGAATTTCTTCGCGCGGATTTCAAGAAAATTATCGGAAGCAAGTTCCTTAAGTTCCTTGCTTCACTTGTCTTTGGAACGCATGTATATGGGCTTCACATTGTCACACTGCAACTTTTGTTTTATGACGAACTCTGCGTTGTTCCACGTCTTGAGAACCTGTTGAGGCGTTTTAAGCTTCACAAAAGGTGTTAAGAAGAAGACGAGATAAATAAAGGTTGATGGAACCCTGAACCTACTCATAAACTTTCTTCCTTTTCGGAAACCTGTTTTTCCATCAAATCTTTGAGGCTACGGCGCTCAATCCCAGGACTGCTGTATGCACAGCAGGAATCCTCGTCAGCTACAAGAGCTCCGGATGTAGATTCAAAACGCGATCTGCTGTAGGTAGTGGATATTGCATTTTGGAAGAAACTTGAAGAAACCTCTCGTGAAAAATGTCGCACCGTGTTGCACTGTGTTGCACTTTTAGAATCCATTCGGTTTACCTTGCGACATCTTGCGACTTTGCCGGTCCCGAAGGCGGAGGAACCAGCCCAAAGTACGAGCATACCTGCTATAACCTTGGCACTGGTGAGGCTGCGCAGCAATAATGCTCCCCAAGCTTAAAAAGTTATTGATTCGCCACCCAGTCCGCATCAGGGCGAATCCTTGAGGCAGTGGCAGCGACAAGAATCACCTATAGCCAGATCGACCAACTCAGAGGACTCAGCGAAACCGGAACTGGAACTAGAGGAATCTGAATCCCGTCCAGATAAATCCAGTTGCTGATCTAGACTCGACAGGAACGTGACAGGTTGTGGCTTAATTTTCTTCGGCCTCGTCCGCTGACATCGGTCCCATCCTCAAATTTTAAATTGCACCGCTGTCAAATCTGACCAAAAACATGCGAAAAACTCTTTAAGTTGAAGAAGTTGAAGATTGTTGAGGCTAGCAATCTGTGCTGAGAGCAAATGAGCGCATCTCAAAATCTAGGCAACCTATTTCTGAACCAAGGGTCTCCTTCAACTTCCTGTCGGCTGCTTTCGGTGCTTCAGGCGTAACCTTCACCTGGAACCAGAGGAGAATGGCCGACGGCTTTGCTCTGACGAAGCTTCGATTCGCTTGGCGCAGTCCTTACCTTTGGAGGCATTGCCGTGAAGGCCACCAGGGGCGTCAAGGCCTTTCCATCAGCTCATGCGCGGCATGCAAAGCAGCAAACTGACCATTCTGGGTTCACATGGGTTCTTGTGTTTCAGAATACACATGCTGCTTGAAAAAAGACAAACAAAGTGCGAGCA
>CAMXCT020003399.1:15000-40000 GCA_947184155.2 Cladocopium goreaui | reverse complement strand
TTTCTATGGCCCTTGCAACAGTCTGGAGACAAAACCGAGCATTTCTGTGGTATTTGCATCGTTTTGGAAGTGGAGCCTCTCGCCCGTAAGGTTTTTGCAGGACATTGGACCTAGAAATCGAGCATTCGCAGGGCTCGACGCTGCCGTTTCGACAGCACCTGCAACACTTTGGAGTTTGAATTTTTGATTTTCGATGGTTGCTTTGAAACTTACGTTGGTTTAAAGCTTGTTTATGTTTGGTTTAGGGTTGATTTAGGCTTGGTTTGATGCCTACGTTGATTTAGGTTGGCGTAGGGTTAGTTTAGGGTTGGCCTATGGTTTACTAGGTGTCTATTCCGGGTTGGTAAAAGGTTTATTTAGGTTTAGTTCAAATATTGTTCAAAGATGTTCAAAGTTATTTACATTTTTTTGGTGTTTCTGTAGGGTTGGTTTAGGGTTTATTTTGATTTCGTTCAAGACTTTGTGCTTTAGGTTTCGTTTGGGATCTATTGAGGGTTGGTTGTTTGTTTATTTAGGTTTGGTTTAGGATTTGTTTAGGGTATATTTAGGGTTGGTTTTGGGGTTTGTTTAGGGTTGGTATTAAGAGTTGTGTAGGTGCTGCTCAAAGTTTATTTAGGGTTGATTCAGGATGTATTTGAGATTGGTTCGTGGTTGGTTTAAGTGTTATTTAGGGTTGGTTCAGGGTTTCTGTAGGGTTGGCTTAGGGGTTATTTTGGGTTTGTTTCAAGTCTATGTAGGTCTTGGGTCCGGTGTCTTTAAGGTTGGTTGAGTGATTTATTTCTGCTTGGTTCAGGGTTGGTTTAGGTTTATGTCGGGTTGGTTTGTGGTTTATTTGGGTTTGCTTAGGATTTATTTAGGGTTTATCTACGGTTGATTTATGGTTTGTTAGGGGTGGCTTAGCGTTTATTTGGGGTTGGTTTAGGGATTATTTGCGATTGGTTTAAAGTTGATTTTGGTTTCGCTTACAACTTATTTAAGGTTCGTTTAGGTTTCGTTTAGGGTTTATGTAAGATTTGTTTAGGGTTTATTTGGGGCTAGTTTAAGGCTGATTGAGGGTTGGTTTAGGATTCGTTTAAGACTTATATACTTTGGCTTGGGGGGTAGTTTAGGGGTTAAGGGACCGGAGGACCAAGGGACCAGAGGACCAAGGGACCAGGGGACCAAGGGAGAGGACTGAAGGACCAGGAGATTCAAACACCACAAGATTTGAAAATTGCATAAAAGGGCCAAAACACTGCACCAGCGCAGGAAAAATGAATATTATTTTTTGATGCCTTATTTTTTTTTGAACCCCATGCCTTGTTTCAGGTCGATTTCCTACAAATAAATTTCAAATGCGAGGCAATTGTTGACAGCTCGACCCTGCTCCAACATGGGTTCGAGGGCCGAGGGAATACACTGAATACATACAGAGATCTTCAACCCATCTCAACCCCGGTGAAAGGTGGCCATTTCTGTTCGAACTCCCTGCATTGCAAACCAGTCCAAACCTTCGTGAAGAAGAATGCCAGGACAACTAGCCATAAGACCTCCAAGTTGGAACAACAACAACTATAGAAACAATGATAAACAAGGCATATCAAGACATATCAAGCAGTGCCAAGCACCTTCTGCGGACCTCTTCGGAGCAAAGCTGCCATGGAGTAGAATCACATTGTCGTGAGTTGTTCTCATTCATACACATCAGTGGTCTCAATTCACCAAGCCGTCTCAAGGTACAGATGTCACACTGCCAACTTGTGGGGTCGCAGTCCAACCCAATTCATCCATCTTCCAAGCGGCATGTCTTCCGACGCCTCATCTGTGAAAGCCGCAACTCCTTCTTTGAATGTTAGCCTCAGATTTGTCCGTCTTTCATAGACATTCAGAACACTGTGCCAGGATGTGCCAGGTATACAGATTGCACTCGCTGCCGTTCCAAGCAAAGAGAGGCAAAAAGCAGATTCATATTTCAGACTCTTTCAGATTTTCAATCGTGGGTGCAAGTGTACTTGTGCCCTATGTGATGCCTCACTTGCACAGGATCGTACTTCGCCTTGTGCCAAACTCCAAGATCCTGGCGTCTTAGACCTCAAGGTAGCCGCGAGGGCGGCACAACCCGTCTTGAAGTTCAATAAAGATTTGGAACCCCTAGCCAACGCTGCCATGCTTGAAGCTGCAACTCTCAAATGATTTTGACCTCCGACTTTTCAATGCATTGTGAAAGTTTGACAGCAAAGTGCTGAGCTTTTCGCATCAAACCAACGGCAAGGGAGCAAAATGCCACACCTAGCAGCAAAGCTACTCATGACTTAGCTTTCAGTGCAGGGTGCTGAACACCAATCGCTGATCTTGTGGCGGACATAGCAGTGTTTTTCAGCTTCCCAACAACGTCTGTACACTTTTTTATTCTCAAGACAAACAGTGCCCAACACCTCTGGTGTCTCCACTGTTTGATTGATATGCATGCAAACCTGAGTGTTGCTGCCTGGTGCTGGCAACGGTCGTGTGACAATGCCCAAGACCTTGCGAAGCTATTCTGGCATATTTCGCCTTCCATCAATGTCCGTCATATCTTAGCAACTGCCACGTAACAGAAAATGCTTTGGCGTTCACGCTTCTTTCATTGTTTTATCCAGCGCGATACGCTTCAAAACTGTGACTTGTGCTTACAAAGTCTCTTCCTGCCGAGCAGCTGTCGCCACGAAGAGCGCCAGGATTGACCAGCCCTGTTGGGAAACACCTGGCATCGCAACTAACGCAGAAGTATGCCACTGGAGACATCCTTCATGAGCTGGATAAACCTTTGACTTATATAACTTATATATATCTTTGACTTAGGTTTGAGGATCCAAGAATCACCCCACCTTGACAACCTCCGAAAACTTGTTGGCGTTTCTTACTGATAGTACAATAAATCCCCTTGCCTGAAAAATGCGAAATCCTGCAACATTTGCGCCAAGAACAACATCAGCAGCAAAAAACCTACAACTTCATCATACTTGCTGGCCTTCTGGTATTGGCAGCATGAAGCGAATAAAGAGACCGACGCCGACTGTTATCGCTGTTGGCACCTGGCTAATCAAACCCTGAGATTCTCTGCAAAATGCTGAAACCGCTTAGGTGGAAACTTGTTGAACGTACGCCCTAGCAAGGTTCTCTTTTGCTGGGTGAAGATTTTCGAGTTTCTGCTCTTCTCTTGGGGATGAATCTGGATCGATGAAGCTCAAATACATTGCCGGTGTTGCGGGCTTGCAGCCTTTCCATCTACCTGCAAGGCTGGGTTGGAAGCTCTTTGGTAACTAGCAGCTCGCAAAGAAATTCGAGATGAGGCTGGACTCATATCATCTCATATCTTCATACTATCTAACTATCTCTTTATCATATTCATATTGTTAGAATTTGTTAGATTCGTGCAGTTGCTTGAAGTCCAAATTTGGCTGAACAGCTTCTAGCTGCAACAGAAAGTTCGAGTTTATAGTACCTATCTAGTCTTTGGGCTGATCGAACAAGTCGCATTGTGAAAGGTGGGAAAACTAGTTCAAGATTTGAATGAGCTGATTAAAGACCTCTTCTTCTTTAAGACTCAGGCTATGCGAACTTTGGGCAAGACGTTGAGCTTTCATGGGGTAATGATCAAATCACATGCCCCTGTGTTGCGATACATTGCAACGCATATCATACCTCTGGATATGTCTTCTTGCATCTTTCTTACAGTCTATCAACAAGGCAGAAACTCTTCTATTTGCAGGCTGATGAGTTACTGATGGTGCCAGGGTGTGAACTCATTTATTGTATTTCCCAGTGCCCAATTGCATCAATTGCCTGATTGAGCTCGAACTTCACCTGGCGCTGTTTCTTATCAAAAAGCGATGGGAATATACTGAAACACGTGCCCAGGACCAAGTGAACACTCGGAAAGTGAAACCATGGGAAATAATTCTTCAGCACCCCTAAAGTGCGAGATTCTTCACGTCGACATGCTTTGAATTTGAAAGTGTTGAATCAACTCTGATCATCTGATGTGTGTCTTTGTTTCCGCCACATAGCTGGTGGTATGCACAGGTTTATGCAGCACAAACCCATTACAGGCCTGACTTGACAGCGACTTTGCGCAGCCACACAGGTGCTGTGGCCTTTTCTTTGGCCTTCTGCAGAACTGGAAGACATCCGACCTCACCACATCTTAGTACATTTGACCACAATGCAAGCGCAACGCTGGGGCAACGTGGTCACAGCGTGTAGTCGTGTCATGTCCATGTCATGCTGATGGCGACAGCCATTTGATGTATTTTCACAACACTGGTGACAGGACCCAAATGAAACCCTCAAGTAAAGACAACGTAGGACAGCTCCAAGCATTCCAAGCTTTTGGCTGTGAGCCAGACTCTTGGCACAAATCCTGGAGCCAGCAGGAAAACTGATTGAGAAATCAATGGTGTCTGGAATGCCCACAGACGGAAACCTCCTCACGCTAGATCACACTATATCACGATCACTATCTATCACTATATCATCACAATCATCACAGGTCATGTGCATCAGAAATGAGGGACATCTCAGGACTTGCCTTGCCCACCTGCTGACTGGTGCAACTGGCGCACTCTCCAAACATCCTGTGGCATCGAGTTGGCAAACACGAAGGCCACGACGGCCCAAAGCCCACACACTTTCTTTGCTGCACCGTCCAACAGAATCAAATCCGTTGTGCAAGAAATAGCTTTTCTAGGGAGGAAACATGAGGCAACACATTGAACAACCCTCCAGAATTGCTTCCCATTTCACGAAACCAAGCACTTTCTTAATTTGTTTGAATACTGTAATTTCTCTCTTGAAAGGGAGAAGACAACATGTTGTTAAAACATCTTCAACCACTGACGAGGTAGTTGGGTTTGTCATGTTTGCCCGATGGCAAGCATCTGATTGTGATATTGATATCCCCTGTGCTTCACCTTTTCTGACGCAGTTATGTGGAAACCTTCACTGCGAACCGAGCAAACATTCACATCCTCTGAGTCTTCCAGCAGCATCTAGAGGACACAGGTTCAACAAGTCTCTTAGCGTGGCTGTTTCCAGTCAAAAAACAAAACTTTGTAATTTGTAAGACTCTTCAATGTACATTGAATGTACATTGTACTGCAGTATATTGATATATTGCAAAATCGCCTGCTGCAAATGCGAGCGGGACACCTGCCAGGCTGGAACCTGGAAAAAGGCACGGAAAGGCTGGGGAATGGCTGGGGGATCTTGAACCAAGGGGAATCTTGAATCAATTGACATTTTTTCCAAATAGGTAGGACACAGAAAGTATTCAAAGCCTTCATCCGATAGGACTACACTGAGCCACCATGATCCGGTTGAAAACATCAAGCCTTATTCGATTTCTAGAACAACAGGCCACGAGATTCACTTAGCCGTGGATATACTGGCTGCAAAGCATTCAAAAGCGAACTATTGTGTCGGTTCTGCCCGGTTGTGAATGGACGATGCCACCATGTACACATTCATGACTGGCTTGGGCCCTGGTGCAACCCTTGCCTGAGCTACGCTTGCCATGCTTGCGCTGCAGCAGGCATACACTGCATCCAAGTCTCAAAAAAATACGAGCCACATTTATTGATTGGACGTCTTCGCCGACTCACAAGATGTAGCTGATGCAGTGCTTTCTGAATGCTGCATGAATGTGGCAGCGCTCGCGTTACCATTGATTCTGCAAAACATACACCTAGAACTGATGCTCGAACTGATGCTCCATAGGTCATGGCCTTTATGGCCGTCCATGGCACAACGGCATCAAGCACATGGAATAAGGTATGAATAAGGTCCTTGATCCTGAAACAAATTCATCCTGAGATATAACGAAAATCTGAAGCAACCTCTAAGAGTGAGTCTGATGCTTCCCAGGTGGCATATCTCCAACATCTCCCAACGATCCAAATCGACTCATTTCTCCCGCAGGAAAGCAATCCCAGACCTCAAGTCCTTCAGAGATGCCTATGAAGTCTGAGCGTGAGACATCTGTGTACATGCTATTGTTATAACATGTTATAACCTTCGATCATGTCTAAAACCTCCAAGCTTTTCTCGGAGGTCGTCCGAAGCGTTACCTTTCTTTGACATCACCACGACATGCACTTGATGCGAACCTACCGCATGGCAGGGCTGCAGCTGAGCACAGGATGCTCCCAGCATCTCCCAGCCCGGTTCTGAAAAACATTGCAAAAACGTCTGTAAAATTCTGTAACTCAGTAAACGGTAAAAAACAGCTCGAATTGGCCCAGCTCCGCGATGGATTGCTGATGGTATTCTGTTCATCTTTTTCAACGTACTGGTGGTCTGCATTGACATGGCTCCAGTTGATGTGGCTCCCCACCTCAAAGGGTTTCCACGAGTTCGTGGGCCTGCGGGAAAGGAGTGGAAACTTACCTCGAAAAAATGGACAGCTCCTGTTCTTATGCCAGAACTTTCATGTCGAATTTGGCTTGTGGATGACAATCCCAAACTCCAGCGGATTCAGCCAGATTACACAAACCACCGTGTGAATTTTGTCAAATGTTTGTTGGAATGTTCCCACATCTTCCTGTATGCTTGTTCTCAAATATTTCAGCGGGGAACCGTAAAAACGCAGTCCAAACCAAAAAACAAATCTCATATTAATGTAGCAATATAAGATCACCATTTTATATAAGATCCACAGGTAAATGATTCCCCGGACGCCAGCTGTTACAATACACTCAAATAACCACCCCCGCAACATATTGTTATGGAATGTCATGGACATTTTTCCATCGGTTTTTCCAGCAGTCACATTTACAGGCAAGAACCCCCCCCTCAGAAAATCTACAGTCTTGGATCCAAACGTACCCAGCTCATGACGGATGTGGGTGTGTCTGAAAATGCGGTTTTATGGTTTCCCACTCGTCACAAAATGTGCGCGATGAATTTTGTGGGCCACGACAGATCGGATTTTCTGTGCTGTCAGCCAACAATTCAAGAATATTCAAGGAAGTGGCCCCATGTGGCCCCATCCTCTCAAATAAACTCTTGTTGATGGAGCTGAACATATGTGTTTGTCTCTCTTTGCAGGGCCACAGGTATCTTCAGCAAGAAACATTGTTTGACAAATTTGGGGCACATTGACCCGCAATTGTTCAATTTCTTTTTTCTTTGGACGAATGTGTATGTTGTGGCTTATTTGAAAGCTGAGGATGGGCCTGGTGATGCGGTTTCATCCTGAACCTTTACTTTTAAGTTTAAGACCAGCCGCAAATATGTAGCCCAAAGTGTCGTGCCCCCTGGATTTTTTTTACACCTGCGAACCTCGACTTCTTCAAGTCAATTTTTTTGTTGGTGGAGTTGAACATATGGGTTTGCCTCCTTTTGGAGAGATATCAAAAATCCTTGGCGGAGAGATCAAATCCTCCGCTCGTAGATGAGTTAAAATTCTAGTTCTACAGTGTTATAAGATGTTATAAGCATTCCATCGTGGCAAAGTTTTGGGTGTACAAATTTTTGCAATTTCTGCACTGAGCCCACGGAAAAACAACTTGACAGTATGGCAGGGAATATTATTGTCCCAATTAAAGTTGCCGCTCGGGGGATTATCTCATTTTCAGACACGCTCAAGTCTGACCAAATATAAAAAACCACCACCCTCAGACGATCATGGGACAGCTTTCCTAACTTTCACAATACATACATCTTTGCCGCCCTGTTGAAATTATTTTCTTGGTCTGTGGCATTCATATGCAAAAGAAAAAAAGGATCAAAACCTCTTTGGGACCTATATAAATCGGCGACCCTAACACTTTTATTAAAGTTCGGCACTGGACACCCAGAAAAAATGACTGGTATATTTGGTAAACTTGTTACAGTAATTAGCTTACCAATTCAGTTCATCTGGATGGATCACCAGCGTGAAATCGTGGCCGTGGGCA
This sequence comes from Cladocopium goreaui, assembly GCA_947184155.2. Classification (NCBI taxonomy): domain Eukaryota; class Dinophyceae; order Suessiales; family Symbiodiniaceae; genus Cladocopium; species Cladocopium goreaui. The sequence continues at coordinate 32,084 of CAMXCT020003399.1, read as the reverse complement.
AAAAACAATTTACATTATGTATACATATGCGGGTTCTATCCGAAAATGACATGTTTACCAAAAATTTGATGGTCCATCATTATATTCCCATTTTTGTACAGGCCAAGAACTGAAGTATATCTCCTACGTGGATAAACACGTATTATCTGCCGACCCCGGCCGGCAGCAAGGGGGAGCGCGCCAGGGATGATTGGCAAAACACTGTATTCCCATCATGGCTGCTTAAGTTAACCTCATTTTTCAGACCTTGTGGTGCATCCGTGCATTTTGTTGCTTGAATGGTACACGAACACAAAAATATGGCTGGTCATGTTACGTTGCCCCAAAATCATTGATTGCCACTGTATATCTCATTATGATGTATTAACTAAAGTATTCCACGATGCCCATTGCATCATTATAAATTATATCCTAATTTCGTGCGCCCAGCCACTATCTGGAACCATCTGGGATTCCTCAGCCTTTCTTGTTCAAACATGTCTTCAAGAATTGGGACGCATCAGATCCTTTAAAACTTAAAAGATCCTTTTCATTTCGTTTTTTTCCGGGAGCCCTTGGGTTGGGGTTGACAAAACCGGCCCGAAACCGCAGCTTTGGGTGGCACTGTGGCACCTTCTCCGTGAGCCTCTTGGCCTCTTCCTTGTCCCGCAACTTGCCTGACAGCCGGCTGACAGCCACCATGCGTCGTCTCACCGCGTCAAATGCGGCCGTTAGCAGCGAATGTGATGAGAAGTTGGGGTTGAAGATGAAGAGAGGGATGACACGTTCATTTTTTTTTGCATAAGAAATTCAACGCGTTTTTTTGTCTTTCGGGATTGAACAACTTGTAAAGAGGCAACATCAGAAGGAATAAGATCACGGCTCCTCATGAAATTTCAGGTAAAAACATGTATCGAGTACCAGCAAAAACAAGTACAACGCAGGAAAACCAGGACAGGGACCAGAAATCTTTGACACATGTTGTTTGTCCACCCTGAATGGTGTTGGGAAATCTTGCGGCTTTCGACGCATGGTTTGCTTTGACCGTGTAGCTTCGTATGAATAGCTCGGGGGCGGACTGTCCAACTCTGCCCGGACGAAAGGCAGCTCTTCTTGAAGCTTTGCCTCAGCGAAAACACTTTCAAGGTGCTGTCAAAATGCTTTTGGAAATGCTTTCAATGACAACACCTTGATTTCACATTGTTTCACTAAACTTTATCTATCACCTTGCTGTGTGAGCTTCCACATGGCCTTGATCATGCCGTGTGCTTGCAAAATCTTGCAAAGCTAGAATACCATTGTGGATTCTGTGAACTGCTGAGCTCACTTGGCCCCCGCGCGTTTTGTTGCGAGACATCCTGTGGCCGCTGCCCGGTGTCAACGACTGTACTCAAATGCAGCTTCCAATATCACACTCTGCTTTCTCAGCTACCCGAAGGCTGGTTGCAGGTCCTGAATTTGTTGTTCCAAATCTGCCAACTCTTTCTGCACCTGCGAATACATCCGTGTGCTCACAGGCAACAATCCGGAAACAGCAAACTTATGCGGGCAAACTCCAAAACATGACAAAACCTCAGCTGGTGAGTTTTGACTCCGCTTGACTGCGCTGGGACGACCTTTCTCACATTAGCATTCATTTGGCGATATAGGCGATTAGTGCCTGTACTACATAGATCTACGTAGGCTTCTCTACAACCTGGCTGCCTGGCTGGAGCGTCTCGACCTTTTTTGTATGCGATGCTGACATGCCCTGTGCCTGATTGGCCAGTTGCTCCCGCTCCAATTGAGCCTCGGGAATGAAACCCATGGCATCCGTTCTAGCAGCACTGAGCAATGTCCAAACTATGCACATTGTGCACATGTAGCTCATACACTTTGGTCAGGTTGATTGAGTTGGCTCCGATAGGTTTTCAGTCTCGGGTGTTGAATGGTCACTTCGCATGAAGAGCTTTGGGCCTTGCCGCAACCCATACAAGAGATTACAACGGCACAGGCAACAGTTTCCAAGGTCGCAGCAGCCAGAATTTCATCTCTCTCTTTTGTCAACTGGGCAGGAACGCCACATCCGCAAACACCACACTCTTCAAAGACCCGACTGGGAAAGTTCATGAAAGTTCAAGGTAATGTTTGCACTGTCTCACATGGAATGGGCGACAAGCCTTCTGCTGTGTATTCTATACATCCAAACCAGATTGGAAAGACAGTTCTCCATCATACAAGCAAACAATAACGACCTTTCGGCACCGCTACTCAAACACTTTCTTTTTTGACAGGCACGCTGCTTTGAAACATTTCTGCAGATTCCAGTTCATCCAGATGCTGTATCTTCATTTTCTCGATGTTTTCTCTTTTTGTCCTTCTTGTCTTTTTTCTCCTCCAAAAATGCAGCTTGGCACCTAAAGAAAAAAGCAAACCTGTTTGCACTAGAGTGCCTGGCTGGATGCAGCGCCCAAAAAAAAGACATACCGGGAGAACATTATTTTGCAGCAGCATTATGCTGCTGTCACCCTATCGGAATGAATGCGACGTAGCAACATGTAGCAACCAACAAAACACACTCAGACCCTCATTCTCAGGTGTCCTTGTCTTTTTTGTCCTTTTTGTCCTTCTTGTCCTTTTTCTTCTTTTTGTCCTTCTTTTCTCTCTCTCGAGGCACTACGACTTCCTCATCATCATGTGGAATTTCATCGTCAAAGATGCCAGAGATAGTATTGGCAGCATCACCGCCAATGTCCTGACAGCGCGAAGCGTCTGGACTGTTGGGATTGAGGCACATGATCGCCAAATGGTCAGAACGTCCAGGTACAAGTTGTATATTTTACATAATTTCTGTATATACACCCGAAGTAGCTGCTTCAAAGACCCCCCACAATCAAATGGAACCAATATCCAGAGATCTTTAGTGTATGATTCCGTATGATAGTGTCACCAAAGAGCACCGCCTGGAGATTCTGCAGGATGTCTATATATTTTTAGTTCCATCAGTTCCATCTTGCCAAGCTATACAGTTTTCATATTCAGGATCCCTTCAAGATCCCGACAAAAAACCATAAATGGTTAACACATGTTGAAACATGTGAAAAATTGTGAAAACATGGAAGCATCGGGAGGTGGGGTCAGGATGCGTCCTCTCCACCTTCCACGACCTGCATTGGCTGCTCTGCCTCTTGGGGAGTTTCTTGCTTCTCCTACCCACGGGGCCCGCATCTAGGATGATCTCGAACCAGAGATGTAAGCAGCATATTGTAAGACCTAGAATCGTCCATCGCAAAAGTTCTGAAGGCTGAAAACTGCAAACAAGAATTGTGAGCCGTGATGCTTTCATGGTTCTCTGTACCAATCTTGCAAGAGGACAATGCAATCGGGTCATCTAAAAGTATCTAAAGCACTCTAGCCAGTACTGTAAACAATGGAACTACAATGAAACACATTCATAATTCATATGAATACGGTCTTGAACCCTTCATATTTGATGTTTCCATAGCAGAACATTGCCGGACTGTGATCGCCCAGCAACAAGTCCAGGCATTTAAAGACATAGCCGACACACCCAGACATAACCCATGAATCAATGCATCTTTGGTCTCCCAGTAAATGATGTTAACTCTGCAAATCTACTGCCATGGTCCTCGGTTTTCTTCTTCTTGTTGCTGGACTTGGCGGCAGCCTTGTCTTTTACTGCCTCCAAGTTGCGGCCCAGCCTGATGTGTCTCCCGCTTTCCTCAGCAACGCCCGGCAATGTCAGTGGTCAATGAGCCTGCGAAAATCTTCAGAGCAGTGTAAGAGTGACGCCATCGCCAGCTTGGAAGTTCAGCCAAGAGACCATCAATCGTAATGCTTGATCTTCAGCTTCCAAATGTTTTTCTCTTCGAAACGCTTCGGAGTTCTTGCCAGTTTTGAACAAAATCAGGGTGCACGAGAATGCGAGGGTCAATATGCGTGCCGAAACAAGTGACAGTTGTGAGTACCTTGGTATATTGCTCAACCATGCTCAACATCTATGTCATATGCTTTAATGTGCAAGTGAAACCTGTCAAAGGAAAGCAACACCAAAACAAAATGTCATTGGAATGGCATGAGAATGGCATCACATCTTTGTCAATGGATGATTGCAACAGTCCTTGGCTCTGTTCTCGGCTTCTCTTTCTCCCTGAAATGGGTGTTGGGTACAGCGGGGGAGTTTGAGTCACCACTTCACAGGGATACTACAAAAAGGAGCACTACCAAAACATAAAACAAACTTAGCATATCTTAGCATGCGGTTTTTTATTTTTATGCCCTGTCTTAATTATTCTGCACTGCGCAAATGTCCGAAGTCACCTGTAAGAAAATAGGTCAAAACAGGTCAAGAACCTAAGAAAATATGTCTCTGCTCTATGGCTCTGCCATGTTGTGCCTCCTTCTTCTCAAGATTCAGCCTTTCTAACTGGAGATCGTTGTGATGGATTTGCCGCGCCAACTCTTGAACTCTAACGTTGACCGTTTCAATTAGCTGCTGCAGGTTCCTCGTCGAAGGGCAGAACAGGAAATACGGGAAAAACTTGAAGCAGCTAAGCCAACTGAAAACTACCTGCTTCTGGGTCTGTGTTAGCTTCTCCCAACTTTCGAATAGTTCGGGTCCAACATGTTGGAACATGTTGCTTTGTCAGGCGGCTTGTCAAATTGTCATCTTAGTGTGCCGTTTCGGTCCAAGTGGCGCGATGTGTTCCTTGATGTTCGACATAAATGTCTTCAGCCCTTCGGGATGACCACTCCGCCGAGACAAGAGCCCACATTCGATGTGTGTCATCTCTGACCAATAGTTAGAGATGAAATTCCAAGCAGCAACTGCGGATGTCAAGCAATCCTTAGGTCATCCCAAATCATTGCCCCAACGTGTTAACAAGAACAAGGCAAGAGAACCATGCAGAATCCATAAATTTATCATATTTTATCGGTAAACATGGGAACACAGGCCCAGGCAAATTGTCCAAGTATCTCTGGCATCTTCGACCTTTTCCAGGCAGCCGGGCTTTTGAATGGCACGGAATCCCCGGTAGACGCGCAAAGTGTGCTTCGCCCAGTCTTCCCAGTTTTTGGCCTTACAGCATCGATGTGGGACCAATGTGGGACGAGTGTCCCCTAAAACGAGATCCATGTTGCAAAACAGTCTGATTATACCGTCGTCGAAAAATATTGAAACTACAACGCAGGCAAGACAAATAATGGTTGTCGCACCTGAATCTTAGCCCGTCAGTGCTTTCATTGGATCAAATGTATTCAAATGCCCGCCTGATTGATCTTGACAAGCATGTCGAATGGCCAGTTGTGGGCTGCTTCACTCAGGACAGCAGCAGCTTCATCGTAGTCTTTTAAATTGTTCAAGGCTTTGGCAATGTGCAAGTTCACCTCGATTCAGCCAAGAAGTGGGTTTCTCCACTTGGAACAGCTACTGCTGTTGCTCTCAAATCTAGACCCCTCGATCTTGCTCATCTTTTCTTGTTGGGCGCGTCCGTCTGAAGTGAAGAAGACTTTCTGTCTGTGCCAGAAAATGCAAGATCTGCAAAGCTGTCTCTTTAACGATCCAAATGCACTTGGTACTTGAAACATCTTGACACCCTTGGTACTCTTTTAGTTAAACATCCAAGGACTTGCCAAATAACATCAAATAACTCTCCCAAGGCCAATCACAAATGCAACTTTGCGACTGAAACATCATCTGGATCCAATTCCTTTGCCTTTTGATACAAGGAGATGGCCTTCCTTGTGTTGGCGATCCGTTCTTCAGTTTCGGGTTCGCTTTCTGCGTCGTCGCCAAAGACCCGCTTTCTTCTCCGAACCCCGTGAGTCTGGATGTAAGTGTGGGCCAGGTTGATGTAGATCGACGGGTTGTCTTCCATGGCCTTGTGATCTCTCACGCATTGGAAAGCCTTTCGTGCCTCAGAGCAATGATCGTCAATGGTATTATCACGATTTCTCACCATATTTTTGTTGGGGTTCAAACTTACTTCTTTATGATTATGATCTTTATGATCTTGAATCTTTATGATTCTTTATGTTCAAAAGTTCCTGGTATGATGTCTAAGCCACGATCTCTGGTTTGCCACGTCGTGCAAAGACCATGCCCACGCCATTGGCCGCTGCAAAACAATCACTATCTATATCCAGGGCCTTGACATAGCGCTCCATCGCCATTCGAAGATACTCGTCCTCACCGTGTGGTGATGCTTTCCAGAGCAATGGGTAATGCAATGAATTTCGGTTTCTGCGGTGACATACTGAGAACAAAAATTCTATCTCCCTAAAACCCCAAACGAATAAGCAAACACAAACTAATCGCAGGACAAACAAACCGCAGCACTGGAGATTGCATCTGCGATCGCCGCCGCAAAATGTCAGCCTACTCTTTTCTTCAACACAGCAATACGATACTCGACAAACATGGGAGAACACACAGGGCGAAGGGGCTAGTGTTGATAGCCTTTTGTAATTCGATGGAATATGGAATGGAACCCGTACCATTGCAAAGCGCAACTCTCCTTCGCTGCAGAGGGGGTCTTGTGGGAAGTGGCAGCTTCGTAGTACAAATTCGCCAAAAAAACGTAGGCATAGTGCTCCTCCTTCTCACCTGCCAGGCTCCAGCACAATGCTTAATGTTAATTCTTCAATATGTTTTCATTAAATTAACACAATAAAACGCAACATATTGAAACATTACAAGACCAAAGGGATCCAAAGGGTTTGTTCAGAGGTGTTCCGAGTTTGCATGAGTTTGCCAGGGTCCCAGTGTCCCAGTCTGAACCTGCAGCTGCCAAAGCTCGCTCTCCCCACTTTAAGGCATTGGTGTATTGTCCTGCATAGTTTTGCATAAAGCCGCGCGCCCATGCTATTATCATGAAATCATTCATAATTTGAATACTGTAGAATATATTAGGCAACGTATTGGGCTGGGAAATCGTGGAAAACCCAGGTGCCACATATGCCGTGTAGTATCCGTATCACAAAATCATTCATAAATCAGTCATAATCATAGTACCATAACTGTAATCAGTCGTAAGGCAAAGTATTGGGAAACATGTCAAAACCCAGGGGACGCATGTGCCTTCTAGCAAGAATCACAGGGTCCTGCTTCTCGCAAAGCTTCGGCACTGTACAATCTGGCCTGCCGTTGCTCCCCATGGCTGTTGAGGCACCACATTTGGGACCATCACATGATTCATCCATGTGTGCAGATTGCACTTTCACACGCGCACAAAATTGCTCAGAACAATCTTTGCGAATTCTGATGTGGAATGCATCTTACGTGCAAAAACACTCCAATTGCACCTGGCAGGAAGGGGTCGGCGAAAAGACCCGAGAAAAATCGAAAGGTACCATCGCATACCATCGCCATGTCCGGTGCTAGATGAAATAAGTTGACAGATTGCGAAAACCGTGCAAATCGAGAAGTAGGAAAACCAGTTGTTTGGAAACGGCATGATGGTTCTTGGGTTAGCCACGTCCCATCTCAGCAAGTCGATGTAAAATGAAATGAAATTGAGGCAGGTACGTCATTCTGGCGTCCCAGAATGATTTCACGCTTCAACAGGCATCTTCGTTGGCCTGAGTCCTGTTGAGAAGCCTCAGGCCCCCTGCACCTAAACGAGTAGAAGTTTTACATCTATTCACATGGTTCACACACACGCCCTGCTGCCGCAGGGCTTTTTTGGAAGACGCAAATTGTCGATTGAAACAAAGCTCTGATACGGTCAACTGGTCTCGGATCAGACGATCAAAATGTCAGAGACAAGAATTAATTACAAGTGGTAGCGACACTCTACCTGGTCAGGGATGACGAGGACCTAGTCCGAGATGTCGGAGATATCGCCAAGTTCACCGGGTCGAGCATGATATCCGCCAAATTAGTTGCCGTAATGGCAAGATGATTCTGGGACAACTCCGATTGGAGTGGCTGAGTGGCTGAGTGGCTGAGTGGCTGAGTGATTGAGTGGGCGACTGAGTGACTGAGTGGCTGAGTGACTGAATGGCGAGTGACTGAGTGGCTGAGTGGCTGAATGGCTGAGTGACTGAGTAACTGAGTGGCTGAGTGGCTGAGTGTGAGTGGCTGAGCTGAGTGGCTGAGTGACTGAGTGGCTGAGTGACTGAGTGACTGAGTGTCTGAGTGGCTGAGTGGCTGGGTGGCTGAGTGGCTGGGTGACTGAGTGACTGGGTGGCTGAGTGACTGAGTGACTGAGTGGCTGAGTGGCTGAGTGGGTGAGTGAGTGAGTGACTGAGTGGCTGAGTGGCTGAGTGGCTGAGTGGCTGAGTAGCTGAGTGACTGAATGACTGAATTACTGAGTGGCTGAGTGGCTGAGTGAGTGAGTGACTGAGTAGCTGAGTGACTGAGTGACTGAGCGACTGAGTGGCTGAGTGGCTGGGGGTGAGTGACTGAGTGGCTGAGTGGCTGAGTGGCTGAGTAAATGAGTGGCTGAGTAAATGAGTGGCTGAGTAAATGAGTGGCTGAGTGGCTGAGTGGCTGAGTGGCTGAATGACTGAGTGGCTGAGTGGGTGAGTGAGTGAGTGACTGAGTGGCTGAGTGACGGAGTGGCTAATTGACTGAGTGGCTGAGTGGCTGAGTGACGGAGTGACTGAGTGGCTGAGTGGCTGAGTGGCTGAGTGGCTGAGTAGCTGAGTGACTGAATGACTGAGTGACTGAGCGACTGAGTGGCTGAGTGGCTGGGGGTGAGTGACTGAGTGGCTGAGTGGCTGAGTGGCTGAGTAAATGAGTGGCTGAGTAAATGAGTGGCTGAGTGACTGAGTGGCTGAGTGGCTGAGTGGGTGAATGACTGAGTGACTGAGTGACTGAGTGGCTGAGTGGCTGAGGAGGGTGAAGATCGGTGGTGAGATTGACGATCTGGAGTTTTCTGCACCACGGTCGCAAGGCTGGCTTCGAAGGTCGTCTTCATTTGTTGCAGCATCTCATCAGGATTAAATGGTACAGGAGGAGCCGGTGGACTTGGTGTGGCCACCTGCGGAATCGGTGGTTCAGGTGCAGTTGGCACCGGTGTTGCTGGTGGTGTTTGCACTGAAGGTGGAGTAGTTGTCGGTTGTTGTTGAGCTTGGTGATGAGGAAGAAGTTGTTGGAGGTGATTGATGTGAGTCTGAGATTGATTGTGGAGTTGTTGGTTCAACAGCGCATTCTGCTGTTGAAGTGCCGTAATTTGTGCCTGAACCTGAGCTTGGGACTGGGGGTATGATGGATCACTTCCAGGTGTTGCCGGTGGTGGTTGGACCGAAGGTGGAGTCGGTGTTGTTTGTTGGACTTGATGATGAGGAAGGAGTTGTTGGAGATGATTGATGTGAGTCTGGGACTGGTTGTGGAGTTGTTGGTTCAGCAGCGCGTTCTGCTGTTGAAATGCCGAGATCTGCGCCTGAGTCTGAGCTTGGGACTGCTGAAACGATGGATCACTTCCACAAAATTGTCCTAAAGGTACTGCTGGTTGATGAGGTGCAGGGGCTGGGGCGGACCAGCCGTAGTTCCACATCGACTCTGGGTAGTAAGGCCAGCGACCAGGAAACATGGCGAAAGGAGGTCAGGTTTAATGGATTTCAAAATCAAAAGTTCAAACAACGACACATCCACAAAACGTGCAAGGTCCCCTATACAGGCACCATGGCCTCCTGGTCGAGTCAACCCTATAAACGGCTGTCAATCGTCAAAATGAATTACGTGCACATTTGAGTCGTACCAAAAACCAAAAAGGAAGAATCACCATACCTGCAAGAATGGTCTGCGCCTGGAATCCTCATGGTGCAATTGTCGACGGCTTAAGTTGCTCGAGCAATATCGAAAAAAGAAGGTTGTCGCGGCTTCAGGCTACAAATGACAGTCAGGCAGTCCCACTGAAAAAGATTGAAGCCACACAGCGGCCAGTTGTTCAACACAGTGACTCGACATAGTGAAACCTGAAAGGTGAACGACTGTTTCACTTTACTTAAACGAATTACTAGGTTGAAAATTGTAAATTCAGAGATCAAGTCGTTGCTTCGCTCTCCTGCTTAGACAAGCATTCCCGTGACGAATCCAGCATGAATCACACACTTGCTCAGAACAATCTTTGCGAATTCTGATGTGGAATGCATCTTACGTGCAAAAACACTCCAATTGCACCTGACAGGAAGGGGTCGGTGAAAAGACCCGAGAAAAATCGAAAGGTACCATCGCCATGTCCAGTGCTAGATGAAATAAGTTGACAGATTGCGAAAACCGTGCAAATCGAGAAGTAGGAAAACCAGTTGTTTGGAAACGGCATGATGGTTCTTGGGTTAGCCACGTCCCATCTCAGCAAGTCGATGTAAAATGGAATGAAATTGAGGCAGGTACGTCATTCTGGCGTCCCAGAATGATTTCACGCTTCAACAGGCGTCTTCGTTGGCCTGAGTCCTGTTGAGAAGCCTCAGGCCCCCTGCACCTAAACGAGTAGAAGTTTTACATCTATTCACATGGTTCACACACACACAAACCCACACACACACACAGCACACACACACACACACTCACACACACACACCCACACACACACACACACACACCCACTCACGCACATCCAGTCTTCCATGGCTTGTTGCTTCTTGTTGGCCAGATATGATGGTCTGTTACCGGCTACACAAAACATGGTGTGGCAGTGTAGCAACCAGCTGGCCAGTCAGAAACATGAAACATCATGAAACACTGGGATGGGATCTTTTGAACATCGTTTGAACTGAACTGGTGACATCTAGCTCAACTGGGCCTCGAATGGAGCGTCGTTCATGGCCATGCGATAAGATTGCAAGGCTTGTTGCGTACGGCCCAGACTCTGCCACTGCTTCCCAACTCGCAGCGAGGCATCTGCAAACCAAGGATTGTCCTGGATGCGGTCAATACATTCATTCAGTCTTGCGGCGCATAAGAACTTGTCAACGAATATGACACGAATTCAACCAGCCCAATTCTTGGCATCTCATTCTCTTTGGGGGGAAATGGCCGCGGGATTTCAAGCGAGCTAATGATTCCGTAATGGCTGCAGAGGCTGTGGTTTCCACCGCTTTCCATCCCCGTTCTCCTCCTGCATAGTTATGTACTCTGACACGGCCTCTGCGATTTCAGGCCCGGAGGGATGGGACTCAGCCAGAAAAGCTCGGTTGAACTTCAAGCAAATCTGGGAAACCTCCAACTCCTCAAGCAAGTCATCTGCATCATTTTGCATCCCTGTCTGTGCATGGAAAAAGTTTCTGAAGCATAAGAAACTGCTCCATAGATATTGTTGAGAAGCAGAAAACCTGCAGCTTTTCGCTATACCAGTATTTGGGCAAGCTGGGTGGCGGAAGTTTCGAAAGGGGGGAAAACTATAAAGAAAAGGGAGGGCCTATAGGAACAGCGCCTGGCCGTTCTCTTGATCCGGTTTGCGCTTGACAACTCTGAATCTCGGCAGGCTGTTGCCCGCTGTTTGTCTGGACGTCTTTTTCTCCTTGACATGTTTTTCTCTCGGCTTCCTTTTCTGGTGATGCCACTTTCTCTCCATCCAGTGGGCGCGCGTGTCATCTTTGAATCTTGACAGCCCCTTCTGTTGGGGAGCCCTGGAGGCCGAGACCTGACACACTCTTCTCTTGACAAACTTCTTTACCTACTCTCTTCACTCCCCTTTTCTCTTCCCCTCCCTACCTTAGTATACTCGTGTGAGCAACGTCACGCAAGCGAACGAAACATTCTTTGTACAGTGCAAGCTGCAAGCCTGGATCACCAAACACACTGGCACAGCGCATCCAATCTTTCATGCGGACCACTCGAGCGAAAAGCGAAAGAAAGCCGCACCCGTCGCACAAACAAGGTCCCCCACATCGCGGCCGGGAAGCACTTGATGAAAGAAAGCATTGGGTTTCGTGCGATTCCTAACCTTCAAGCATCACCTGGACGAAGCGTGATGTGGTGGTGTGGTGATGTGGTGATGCGGTGATGTGGTGATGTAGTGGTGATGTGGCGACGTGGTGATGGTGCTGTTTGATTTTCTCCTCTGCCATATTTTCCGTATAACGGAGTTTAAACTTTTAAACTTCCTGTGATAAAAAATCCTATATGATGTTCACGGTTTCATGATGTTCTTTCAAGACTTTCAAGAGGCAAACCCACTTCAGCCTCCGAGTCCAACAATGGCTATCAGCAAGTTGTGCCAGTAGCTGTGTTGTATGTCCTTCTTTTCTTGCGGATCGGTGCTGTGCAGAATTTGCTGCTCAACGAACTCAAGCCCCTTCTCATAGGCTCTTTGCGCCATAGCAGGGTCACCTCAGCACAATGCCATCACTCTGGTCATTGCAAGCTTCGAGTACGAAACAAGGAGTTCATTGCTGTTGACAGCTCAGATTCAGTCACAAAATAAGTTGGTGCTCAATACCTCACTGCCTTTATTCCTGATCTGATTATCCTACAAATTTGTTCCCGATTAAGTCACACAAAGATGCACGATGCACTACCAAGACGGTGTACCAATCTGAGAATTGGGTGAAAGGCACACCTATGGGAAGTTCCTATATTTGATGATATCAGAATCATATCACAACGATATCGAGTTTCCCTTCAACCTGATGTAGATTACCAAGGGATACCAAGGGCGTAGGCACCGTAGATGCTGAAGATGGTGCCCATGTTATTCCACATCTCTGGCGTCGCCTCGCTTTGATTCTCCGGTGACTCCAGGAGCTGAGCCAGTCGCTCATAGGTGCTGACGGCGTCCTGCAAGGGTAACATGGAGATCAAATTTATTCGAATTTCAGAAAACATTCTGGAAATTGAAACCGGCTATATATATATATATATATGATATATATATATATATATATTCATGTGCAGTATTTGAATATATTTGATTCATAGCATCCAATGTCATCCGATTACTTTACGTTACTTTGACTGCTACTCCCCTGCTTTCGGCGTCTTCATGCATCTTCATCATCTCCATGCATCTTCCATTGTGTAGAGTCCACTCCTTTGTGAACATGTCCACGAGTAAAACAGAAGCCCGGCCCGGCATAGCCCGGCCAGTCCTTGGGCTTCACACGTGTGTAGGCCTCTGCTTTCATGCTCAACGCCTCAACATCTTCTGGCACCAGGGCCACCAAGCGGTCTGAAGCTTCACGTGCCTAGTGTCTGCAACAAGGTGCCGCCAGGTGCCCATGCCCCAAAACTTGAAACGTTCTGGGACAACGCGGCTTGCTACGACATGCTGGGACATGCATCGACACGCTACGACCTAATGATCTTGACTCATATTGAATTGAATCTATAATAATCTTTATACATTGAATTACACTGATATCTATTGCGCTCCAAGAAGCAGCTTTGAAGCTTTTTGAGACAAATGGGCACAGGTTTCGAGTCCCAGGTGCATCCTTTCCTAGTGCATGATTAACCCCGTGACGCAGGGGCTATGCCGCTGTGCCCTTTGCCTGGCCTTGTGGTTGTGCTCGTTGTCGTTGGTTGCAAGATAAGCAGTTATGAGAAGCTTCAACACCTGCAGGAAAAGCCAACAAGATCTAACAAGATCTAACAAGATCTAACAAGGCTATCTGTGCTCACAACGAAATTGATCTTGTGAAGTCACATTGATGTCAGAGCGTCCCAGATGTTCACATCAAGTCCCATGTGCAAATGTCGTTCTTGTATGTTCTTGTTCTTGGTCATGTTCATTCATGTTAGATCATGTCGTACACATGTTGTACACATGTTAATCAATGCTTGTCCAAAACTTGTTGTGCCTCTGGCTCTTGCCTCATGTGTTTGGGCGACTTTTCCAGCAATTTCATGGCGCGAGAGTAGAGTTTTCTGTGCACCAGGCACTGCGCCAAAGTGTACACGGCAATCTGGTGCTGCGGCATGAGATCCACTGACTGTTCGTATTCTCTCATCGCTTTTGCCACGTCTCCTGGGACAAAAATGCCATGGCTGCACGCAATTTGTGCTGGGAAACACATATTGAATTATTCAAGTCTCAGTCGTTGGCTACAAACTAGCCCATTTACATACATGTAGCATATACACGTGTACATACATGTCATGCATTTACGTACATTTCGGTTCATTTACGTACATTTAGATTCATTTACGTACGTATACGTTTCAAATCTTTTACAATCTATCTTTTACCTCTCATTGCAATACTATGTTATGTATATATATAGACAATACATACTTTTGCTGCTTGGTTCGCTGTATGGCTGTCCTTTCACATGCGCTAGCCGCCCTTGCTGGTAGTGCAACTCGGCACGAACCTGCTTGGAGCACACGCCTTCTGCTGCCTTGGCACCATGTGAGACTTTGCCCAGATTGGTACTCTACTTGGGTATCCCGCAACATCGGTAAGCTCCCTATCAATTTTATTGAATTCGCTTAACTTTTCCAATCATTGGCGGGACCACTACAAATGCCATTGGTTACGCAAGTCAGAACATAGCGGGAATGTAAATGGTTTACAGTAACAGCCACAATTATAGCACGGAATTAGGAGTACAAAAGTATGGTAAAATACGTACTAGTACCTTCGTACTCCTCCGGATCGCGGTTCCGTGCGGATTCGGATCCTGTTCTATAACTAATTTTTGGCTGTTCTATAATAAATTTGGACTGCTCAACTTCTATGTACGGGAATATTGCCATACATACCCCAAAGAATATGGCCTTATGTGGGCCTCAAATTCCCATTGAAACCACCGGAAACACGCAGATTGTGTGAGTCTTGGAGGTTACCTACATGACCTACATGTATTTACATCACTTATCATCATTTTATGTATCGTTATGGGACCCCGGAAAAATGTACATATAGAACACAGAATTATAGAACGAAACTATTGCAAACTTAATTATAGAACACGCAAATATAGAACACGCAATTATAGAACAGAATTGGTAAAGGTGAGAAATATGGGGAAAACACAATTATGGAACACAACCAGATCCCAACAAGAATTATAGAACGACAAAAACAGTAGGAGCAAGTTGAGTACTTTTTTCCAACCTTCTGAGGAACAGGAACTATGGAACAACAGGATACGGTAAACAACCGTACTTTCGTACTCCTCAACTTTCGTTCTATAATTAATTGTGGCGGTGACCATATATATGTTTATATATGTTTATATACTCTATTTTCAATCTATTTTCTATCGTCAACTACAGTACCTGTTCTTTTCTGGTGCCCGAAATCCATTGTGTAACTGGTGTTTCTTCAAGGAAAAGGTTTTTTTTTTCTGCGGGAAACTCTCAACCCACACATTTTGGTGACCAAAGACCTCCTCCAAAAAGCTTTTGGCCAGCGCCCATTCAGGTGGCGGCTCACCGTTTGTTTGCTTTGCATGGCCCACCTTGAACGCATGATCTGCTGCCTGTCAGGGATGTTCCTTGAATACATGGAGCCTCCACGAACCACATCAAACCAAAAACCTGCAAGGTAAAGCGACCTGACATGTCGACAAAATATGTGAACATCATTGAACATCAAGCCAAAAAAAACATACGCCTGCAACAGCACTACAGGGTGCTTTGGAGCCACTTGCCTCAGCCAGTCTGCCACCTCTTCAATACAGGTTTTCTATGGTTTTCTCTAATTTGTTCATCCATTTCTCATCTTTGAACCCGCTCAAATCTATTGCATCATATCTCAACTTCCACGCATGTAAATTCAGTTAACAAACCTGCTGTTCTACATCTTGCAACTGAGGTTCATGGCTTTGCCTGGCTTTTCTGGTACGGCTGAATATGCAAATTGACCAGAGATGCATGTGAACAAAGATTCCTATCATTGTTTGTGGACATGGTCCACATGCTCATGGGTTTGATTCTCATGCTCATGCAGGTCTGCTTGTACTCTCAAGCAAAATTCTTTGCAGAAGTATAGCCAGTGAGCCTGAAACTCCCAAAAAGCAATCAAAAAGATTTACCAAGTCGCAACTGGTGCATGCGTGTGCATGCTACACATGTGTGTGCATGCTACACATGTGTGTGCATGCTACACAAATTGACATGTTTTGACCTATTGACCCAAATATAAAGACACAAAGACGTAAACTTTATAAACTGGTCGGCTTTGCTGGTGTATGTCATTGCGCTGGCTTTTGCTTCTCTAGTGTCGGAGTCCCGCGTTGCAAGGCGCGACAGGGCGCACAGCGCTTCGGGGTCCGGGTGCAGCTCTATGACGCCCAGCAGCGCCTTCTGAGCTTTTTCCATTCGACCCAAACCTGGCCAAAATATACCAACATCGATAAATTCAAAACGCAAAATTTAAACGCCACATTCATCCGAATTCAAGATATCAATGGCTTTACATGGCTTTACATGGCTGTACATGGCTTTACAATGTGCTCATCAGGAACTTTTTAATGTTCATTCAGTTTATTCTTCTCATTTTCTGCTGGTTGTTTACAGGTGTTCACATGAGAAAATCAGATGGCAACCCACGTCCAGTCGAAGAAAACACATCGACTATGCAAGGTGAGGAAACCTCAAAATAGCTTGAAGGCCTTGGGGGCCAAATGAAAGACTGCAAGCTGCGCCTACGAAACAAGAAGCCATAGCAAACCTCAAATGTCGCAATGCCACGACCTGTACCTTGCCCCAAGCTGGGGGAGACAGCAGCTCTCCAGCTGTTCGGGAATATGGTACCAAAGCCCACGGAACCAACGGTCACGGTGAGTGGTGATTCATTTTTGTTTTCTCAAAAACAAATACAATACAACACACACACACATAACTATATATATATATATTATATTATACAAGATTATATATATAGCATGTGATCCAGGGTTCTCTTGCTCTCCTCAAAGACTTCAACATTCTTCATGTAACCAAGAAGTTCGTACTTTGATTGTACATAAGCACGCGCATTCACTGGATCTTTGAGTGTCCTTCCCAAATATGAATGGCCATGCGCACTCCGTCAGTGGGCTTGTGTGGGGCGGCGCGCATCAACACCTCGACGCGACATTTTCAAGATCCCTTGGAAAAAACGGAGAAAAACAGTTCCTGCTTTGAGCGGCTAAAGAAACTTGGTTTATTTCTAGATTTGATTCATGTATCATACGGTGAATTTACGTCACCTAATTACTGCATGGTG
>CAMXCT020003399.1:0-10000 GCA_947184155.2 Cladocopium goreaui | reverse complement strand
TGTAGAGTCGAAGCAAGTTTAGAAGTCAAACTTCCGACAGTATGGACGCATGAAAAGCAGAGATGGGAAGAGTCAGAGAAGACAAGAGAAGAAGAAAGAAGATCAAACAGAGAAAGAGTGAGAAGAGAGAAGATCCAGGTGCACGAAAAGGTAGGAAAGTCGCGAAACACTGTGTTTTTTGAATGATTTGTGGCTCCGGAGGGTCGAAAATTAGGCTCGCTAAAGCGGCGGGTGCGGAGCCATCTGGCCAAATGAGAGATGAAAAAGGGGTGTATAATAATTAGTTTTTGTTTCTTTTTTGCCTCAGGTTTTGGATTTTTTTTTGGCTTTCTTTCCCGGTACCATTTGCCTTGTATTTGCAACAGTTTGGAACTACAACCTGTCGTTTTGCATGGTATTTGCTGCATTTTGGCATGGTCACTTTGCATTTTGCATGGTATTTAGGTATTTGGTACATTTGGCCATGCACGCCTTCCATTTTGCATGGTATTTGTCATATTTTGGCATTTCAACCTCTCATTTGCATGGTATTTGCTACATTTTGGTGCTTCAAACGTTCATGTGGGTCTCTTGAGGGTTCTTTATGCTTTCATTTAGGGTGTCATTTAAGGTTTCATGTAGGGTTTCATGTGGTGTTTTATTTAGGGCTTCATTTGGGGTTTCATTTAGGGGTTCATTTAGGGTTTCTTTAGGGTTCGGGTTTCTTTAGAGTTTCACTTAGGGTTTTTTCCGGTTTCATGTAGGGTCTCTGATCAGGATTTCATATCAGGAGCTCTAAACGTTCAAATGGGTTTCTTTAGGGCTTCTTTAGGGTTTCATTTAGGGTTTATTTGGGGCTTCAGTTTGGGTTTCATTCAGGGTCTCATTTATATTTAAGGTTTCTTTAGGGTTTCATCTAAAGTTTCTTTAGGGCTTCTCTAGGGTTTCATTTAGGGTGTCATTTAGGGCTTCTTTAGGGTTTCATTTAAGGTTTCATTTAAGGTTTCTTCAGGGTTTCATTCCCGGGTTTCTTATCAGGATTTCTTTCCATGATTTCAAAACGTTCAAGTGGGTTCCTTTAGGGTTCCTTTAGGGTTTGGGTTTTTTAGGGTTTCGTTTAGGGTTTTGCTTAGGGTTTCATTTAGGGTTTCTTTAAGGTTTCAGTTTGGGTTTCAGTTTGGGTTTCATTTAGGGTCTCATTTAAGTTTTCTTTAGGGTTTCGTTTAGGGTGTCATTTAGGGTTTCTTTATGGTTTCGTTTAGGGTTTTGCCTAGGGTTTCATTTCCGGTTTCTTTAGGGTTTCAGTTTGGGTTTCATGTAGGGTCTCATTTAAAGTTTCTTTAGGGTTTCATTTAGAGTTTCTTTAGGGTTTCATTTAAAGTTTCAATTTAGGGTTTCATTCAGGAGTTCATTTAAGCTTTCCTTAGGGTTTCATTCCAGGGTTTCTTATCAGGATTTCTTTTCACGGTTTCTAAACGTTCAAGTGGGTTCCTTTAGGGTTCCTTTGGGGTTTCATTGAGGGTGTCATTTAGGGTTTCGTTTAGGGGTTTCGCTTAGGGTTTCAAGTAAGGTTTCATTTAGGGTTTCAGTTTGGGTTTCATTTAGGGTCTCATTTATGGTTTCGTGGGGATTAATTTATGATTTCTTCAGGGTTCATTTACGGTTTCTTTAGGGTTCATTTAGGTTTCAATGTAGGGTGTCTTATCAGGATTTCTTTAGGGTTTCTTTGGGTTTCACCTAGAGTCTCTCTAGGGTTTCATTCAGGATACAAACAGAACAGAATAAAGCAAAAGAACATGAAAAACAAAGAGGCAGCAAAGAAGCAAAGGAGCAAAGGAGCAGAGCAGGAAGTAGAGCAGCAAAAACACATGACTGAAGAAAAGAAAAAGTAGAATAGTAGAAGTAGAAAGGCACAGAAGTACAAAAGCAGAGAAGCAGGGAAAACAGAGAAGCAGAAAAGCAAAGAAGCAGGAAAAGCAAGAAGCAGAAAAGCAGGAAAGCAGGAAAAGCAGAGAAGCAGGGAAAGCAAAAAGCAGAGAAGCAGAAAAGCAGGAAAAGCAGAGAAGCAGGGAAAGCAAAAAGCAGAGAAGCAGAAAAGCAGAGAAGCAGGAAAAGCAGAAAAGCATAGACGCAGAAAAGCAGAGAAGCAGAGAAGCAGAAAATCAGAGAAGCAGGAAAGCATAGAACCAGGAACCCCAAAAAAGTCGAACACCTGCCACGAAAAAAAAACATAGCCCTCCATGAAAAAGTGCAGGCTGTTGTGGCGCGAAGCACATTTGCAAGTGAAAAAGCTAAATGCACCTCCCGTTCAGAGCACTTTTGGAAGTTGAGATGTCGAACAAGTGCACGCCGTTGTGGCGCGAAGCACATCTCCAAGTGAAAATGTGCGAAACACCTCAGCTTGGGAGCGCTTTTAGAAGTTGCGATGTCGAAAAAATGCACGCAGTTGTGGCGCGAAGCACATTTCGATGTCAAAAGTTCAAAAAACTGTGGGGTACGGGGAACTTTTGGACGTTCAGATGTCGTTTTGTGTGGCAGGCGCAGGGGATTGTGCACCTTGTCAAAAGTGAGCAAAACGTGGTGGTCTTGTGGCAGTTTCAAAGACGATGGCGGGCGTGGGACATTTGAAGAAGATCTGGCAAGATGCATTTCGCGTGGCAGGCGCAGTACAAGAGACACATGAGTTAGATAAGTTAGGAGATCAGGGCGGAGATTTCCTGACAGGGGCCGGGCTGCATTTTGGAGCATGAGATCTTCAGGTTTGCTAAGATGATTTTGCGTGACAGGTGCAGCACTTCGTATGACCTGGCTTCACTTTTTCGTGGCAGGCGCAATACGTTAGAGACATGGACTGGAAAAAACGCAAAACGCATTGGTACCAGGCCGTCAGCTCTGCACTCAGCTTTCCACTATTGAAGGAAGTCTTGCAGAATGGTTTCGTTTTTGATGTTGCTAACTTTGAACATAGAGGAAGTCTTGCAGAATTGATTCGCTTTGATGTTACCAAATTCAAGAGTTGACGAATTCGCGACAGACAGATGGATGGATGGATGGATAGAAAGAAAGAAAGAAAGATAGATAGATACTGTAGATAGATCGATAGATAGATAGATAGATAGATAGATACACAGATAGATAGATAGATAGACAGACAGATAGATAGATAGATAGATTAGATAGATTAGATAGATAGATAGTTAGATAGATAGAAAGAAAGAAAGATAGAAAGATAGATACTGTAGATACTGTAGATACTGTAGATAGATAAATCCTGTAGATAGATAGGTACTGTAGATAGATAGATACTGTAGATAGATAGATACCGTAGATAGATAGATACCGTAGATAGATAGATACTGTAGATAGATAGATAGATACTGTAGATAGATAGATACTGTAGATAGATAGATACTGCAGATAGATAGGTACTGTAGATAGATAGATACTGTAGATAGATAGATACTGTAGATAGATAGATAGTGTAGATAGATAGATAGTGTAGATAGACAGATAGATAGATAGATAGATAGATAGATAGAGAGAGAGATAGATAGATAGATAGATGGATAGATAGATAGATAGATAGACTGATAGATAGATAGATAGATAGAGAGAGAGAGAGATAGATAGATAGATGGATAGATAGATAGATAGATAGACTGATAGATAGATAGATAGATAGATAGATAGATAGATAGATAGATAGATAGATAATGATAGATAGATAATGATAGATAGATAGATAGATAGATAGATAGATAGGTAGATAGATAGATAGATAGGTAGATAGATAGATAGATAGATAATGATCGATAGATAGATAGATAGATAGATAGATAGATAGATAGATAGATAGATAGATAGATAGATAGATAGATAGTGTAGATAGATAGATAGATAGATAGAAAGATAGATAGATAGATAGACACATAGATAGATAGATAGATAGATAGATAGATAGATAGATAGATAGATAGATAGATAAAGATAGATAGATAATGATAGATAGATAATGATAGATAGATAATGATAGATAGATAATGATAGATAGATAATGATAGATAGATAATGATAGATAGACAATGATAGAAAGATAATGATAGATAGATAAAGATAGATAGATAGATAATGGTAGATAGATAATGATAGATAGATAATGATAGATAGATAATGATAGATAGATAATGATAGATAGATAATGATGGGTAGATAATGATAGATAGATAATGATAGAAAGATAATGATAGATAGATAATGATAGATAGATAATGATAGATAGATAATGATAGGTAGATAATGATAGATAGATAATGATAGATAGATAATGATAGATAGATAATGATAGATAGATAATGATAGATAGATAATGATAGATAGATAATGATAGATAGACAATGATAGATAGATAATGATAGATAGATAATGATCGATAGATAGATAGATAGATAGATAGATAGATAGATAGATAGATAGATAGATAGATAGATAGATAGATAGATAGATAGATAGATAGATAGATAGTGTAGATAGATAGATAGATAGATAGATAATGATAGATAGATAATGATAGATAGATAATGATAGATAGATAGATAATGGTAGATAGATAATGATAGATAGATAATGATAGATAGATAATGATAGATAGATAATGATAGATAGATAATGATAGATAGATAGATAGATAGATAGGTAGATAGGTAGATAGATAGAGAGAGAGATAGATAGATAGATAGATAGATAGATAGATAGATAGATAGATAGATAGATAGATAGATAGATAGATAGGTCGATAGATAGATAGATGGGAAAAACAACTACAATTACAACTACAACTGCCACTGCAACTACAACTGCACTACTGCTACAAATACAAATATACTACGCTACATTACGCTACACTACTTAATTACACTCCATTACACTTCACTACATTACATTCATTTAAATTACACTACACTAACTACAACTACAACTGCAACTGCAACTACAACTGCACTACGCTACAACTACAGCCACAACTACACTACAGTACACCACACTACACCACACTACACAACACCACACCATGCTACACTAACTACAACTACAGCTACAGCTACAACTAGGCTATTTTGCACTACACGACACTAGACTACACTACACGACCCTACATCGCGTTACACTACGCTCATTGCACTACTACAAATGAAACTGCAACTACACTACACTAATTGCACTACACCGCAACTACAACTCCAACCACAGCTACACTACACCACACTACATCCAGCAGTTGTGGGTGAGGTGACCGACCAGGTGACTGCAACCACTGCAACCACTCCAAAAAACACAACTCCAACCACCTTTCGGTCCATCAGCGGATTCGCTCTGCCATCCGTGATTCACAACAACCAAGCTCTCCTCTAGCTTTCCTATTTTTGAAACTTTCGCCACCGCCTTGTGCGGTACTGCGGGTAATTGAAACTAGGATAACCGAGAATCTCACAGTTCATCATCATATTTCAAACAGTATATTTTCACTAAAACTGTAATTTCAGTGGTAGCCCTCGCTTTCATACACACCCAGGTTTTTCTTTCATCTGTGAATTCTGCTTTCATCCCCATCCTTGCACAGCTTGAGACCTTATTTACGCCAACATCACTTGGTGTCACTTGGTGTCCTGCATACCCTCCAGCACGGACCGCTCTGCTTCCAAAATATCCTGAGGATCCACCTGGCTCGGGCTTTCCGAACTACTTCTCATGCGAAACCGAAAGCACATCGCCATCCAATCGAATGAATCTAAAGTTGAAAGCATCAACACTACTTGCTATTAACACTATCCCTGCTTTCAAGACCCCCGAAGCATCCAGAAACTATGCCATCACCGCTGCTCTCACACCTCGCAACCCGCCAGCGGACGGATCTCGTTCCCGCACTGCTCCAGTTGCACCTGGTAGGCGTGGTAGCGTGCAGGCATCAGGTAAGTTCGTTGCCTAAACCCTTAGAGAAGCAATGAAATGAGCGGTTCGAAATGGTTCAAGCACAAATGACTGACCTACTGAACAAACCCTTGCAGAGTGCAGCAATGCATCCCCGAAATTTAGTGCATCGCTCCTTCCCTATGTGCACAGCCACCTCCATGACGATGGCGGCCAAGCCGGGCATTTCAGCATTGGCAGGAACCGTTGCTCCACCCATCAAGAGTTCCTGGAGCTATGAGTACATCGGTCAAATCGGTGAAAATCCATGCAAAATCAAACATATCAAACATCCGTTTTGTCAAAGGCTGTCAAAGAACGAAACAACAAAGTACCGTTGCAAGCCTCAAACGGTCTCAGGGTTCTGGCACCCTCCCCACTTCTCAGTACTTGATGGCTGCAACCTTGTAAGCACTTCTTACACCTACACAAGAAGCAAGAAAATGCAGGAGGCCGTTTTAGGCAAGCCGCTCTTCCACCAACAGCTTTCATTCACCAAGTACCGTTTGCACGCAGCGGATTGCTCATCTGGAACTTGACAAACAGACCCTTTACACACCAACATCCTTTCGCAATTTGCAGCCCGGAGCTCAACAGCTGCACAAAGCTACCTAAACACGCAAAGCATACTTAAACCAACTTAAACCGCATGCGCTTTGCAAGTGCAAGAGTTCCCGAGAATCCCAGAGTCCCGCGGCTAGTGGAACTTACCAAAGGCGGTGAATTGATCAAGCTTGATCCAAGCTTCCATTCACATGAGGGAAAGAGACCGGCACTTTGGCTCAATAAAATGAGATAGGTAATGATAATATCTGTCAATACCCGTCAAACAGTGTCAATTCGAGCATCTTTGATCTAAACGCAAAGACTCAATTTCACGCTTTGGGTGTTACTCTGTCAAGCGGACCAGAGGTGACCAGAGACTGTCCTTGACGGCGGCGTGGAACTTGTTCTTGATGGCCAAAGATATCGGAAGCGCACCATCGCCTCCAAAGTGCTGGGAAAACTGTGCCTATCCGTGCCTAGTGTCTCACAGACTGCGACCAGGAAAATCTGAACTTGCAAAAGATGGCAATGCAGGCAATACAGGCCATGCGTGCATTTGCAAAGTACCATCCTTGGTGCCCCACCTTCATTTAATCAATTTTGACAATAAAACGGAAACGCCAAGGAACTGTCTGGCTTCGTGACATCCGCTTTCATGGACACCATGAGCTTGATCGTTTTGGGAAGGTCATTTCCTAAGTTGTGCTGCGCAGCACCAAGCCAACCCTCTCCTCTCCCAGAAGCTGCTAGACACGCCAGGACCGGTGTTTGACAAAACTTGACAATCCTCCATATCACCAACAGTTTTGACACTGCGGTGGATGTCTGTTGTTTGGTTTCTACAAGGCTTCAAAGGAGGCTCACGGTCTGGATTGCGTGACATGCCAACGCGAAGGCAGAAACCAAGAATCTCTTTGGCATACCGCAAGGAACATTTTAGTTCCACTATTTCCACTGGCTTCCCGCTGCTCCGTCTGAATTGTCGCAATTCCACAGAATGAAGACCTATTCATGGTCTTACGCTTGTTTTTACTGGAACTGCGACACTCGGACTTGATGCGAGAATTCGTTCTAGCAGTGCAATTATCATGAGATTCGGCTGTCAAAAGGCTAGATCGGAAGTCGCACGAGTCAATACAAAATCATTGACACTTGGGGAAGATTGCAACAGTGGCGCATAGCAGAAGAGAGTACTTATTGATCCTATTGCAATTACTATCATCTACTATCCAACTACATCCAACACTATCTCCATTCTTTTTTTCAAATACTCCAGGAACCTTTTCCCCTTGAACCAAACTTTATTGGGCCCAGCGACTGGCGCAAGTGTGGATGAGCCGCCGTCCTTCTCGATCAGAACCTCGGCACTAAAGGGGTGAATATGGTGTGAAGCATGGGGAAACCGCAACTCTTCAAGGCTTACAACATTCGCCTACGTTCCGCTTGCCCCTTGTTTACATACCAGGCTGTTTGGAACAGGCTGCTTGGAACACCTAAATATATTCTCATGGGATTTGAGAAACTCAAAGTGAGAATTGAATCCGTGGGTTCAAAACCATTTCACCGCGTTGAGAAGCTTGGATCAACATATAAAGTGTGAGGCCCGTAAATCTGTACGAATGTACAAGAATTGTACAAGACCGCACGAGAAACATCTCAGCATTCGTCTCAATTGTCGTCAACTTTCTCAACCCTCAACCCTCGGGAAACTCAGCAGGTGGCAGGTCAGTGGCACACCACCTTCCAGAAAAACCTTCACCGCCTCCTCCTCGGAGCTGGGCCATATGGGGATGACATCATAATATCATCAGCGTCTGCAGCATATCTGTCTATCCGTGTCTTGTCCATTTATCTTTTTGTCTCCCTGTCGATCTGTTCATCTGTCTATCTGTCTGCTTGCCTGCCGCGGAGACTCCAGCACTTGGATTTCATGGAACAGTTTTTTTTTAAAAGTATTTTTCTTTGTATTTCGGATTACTCCGGAACCCATTCTCCATTTCAGGAATCAATTTTTAGATATTTTAGGCTTCCATTTCGGGAACGAATTTTTAGACATTTTAGGCATCCATTTCGGGAACATAAACCGTGTTAACATGGGCAGCACAGGGTCTGGAATACACAAAATCATCCTGTAGCTAGGGTCTTTTGTACTTTCAGACCCTCAGTGCTTGAGGGGATCATCTATCCATCTATCCATCTATCTGTCTATCTTTTTCTTTCTTTCTTGTCTAGCTAGCTATCTGTCTATCCGTGTATCTTGTCCATTTATCTTTTTGTTTCCCAGTGTATCAATTTGTCATCTGTCTATCTGCCACTCTGCCTCATTATCTGTATCTATCTGTTTGTCTGCCGCGGAAACTCCAGTACTTGTAGTTTTTTTAAAAGTATTTTTCTTTGTGCCCCGGACCCCGAAAATACCCACCTACCTAGCTACCTAGCTAGCTAATCTATCTAATCTCTCTAATCTATCTAAGCTATCTAATCCATCTAATCTCTCTAATCTATCTAATCGATCTAATCTATCTAATCTCTCTGATCTCTCTAATCTATCTAATCTATCTAATCTATCTAACCTATCTAATCTATCTAATCTATCTCATCCATCTATTCTCTCCAACCTCTCTAATCTATCTAATCCATCAAATCTATCTAATCTATCTAATCTCTCTAATCTCTCTGATCTCTCTAATCTATCTAATCGATCTAATCCATCTAATCTCTCTAATCTATCTAATTTATTTAATGCATCTAATCTATCAAATCCATCTAATCTCTCTGATCTATCTAATCTATCTACTCTATGTAATCTATCTAATCTCTCTAACCTATCTAATCTCTCTAATCTATCTAATTTATTTAATGTATCGAATCTATGAAATCCATCTAACCTCTCTAATCTATCTAATCTCTCTAATCTATCTAACCTATCTACCCTATCTAACCTATCTAACCTATCTAACCAAACTAATCTATCTAATCTTTCTAATCTATCTGATCTATCTATCTACAGTATCTATCTATCTATCTACCTATCTATCTATCTATCTACAGAATCTACAGAAACTACAGAATCTACAGAATCTATCTATCTATCTATCTGTCTATCTATCTATCTATCTATCTCTCTATCTCTCTATCTATCTATCTATCTATCTATCTATCTACAGTACGGTATCTATCTATCTACAGTATCTATCTATCTACAGTATCTATCTATCTACAGTATCTATCTATCTACAGTATCTATCTATCTACAGTATCTATCTATCTACAGTATCTATCTATCTACAGTATCTATCTATCTACAGTATCTATCTATCTACAGTATCTATCTATCTACAGTATCTATCTATCTATCTACAGTATCTATCTATCTACAGTATCTACCTATCTACAGTATCTATCTATCTACAGTATCTATCTATCTACAGTATCTATCTATCTACAGTATCTATCTATCTACAGTATCTATCTATCTACAGTATCTATCTATCTACAGTATCTATCTATC